>JAVQKC010136562.1:0-12199 GCA_036025475.1 Philypnodon macrostomus
GTACTGGGACTAAACCAGGTCTAAACCAGGACTGAGGAGCTTGTACTGGGACTAAACCAGGTCTAAACCAGGACTGAGGAGCTTGTACTGGGACTAAACCAGGTCTAAACCAGGACTGGCCATTCCATTATCATTACTATGAAATATGATATAATAAAACTGGATCCTAAAATTTGTCAAAAACCATGAATATCGTACAGGGTTTGACACTATTTTTAACAGAAATGGAAAATCATTGAATCGTGAGACAGTGCATTCATTTATGCTCAGTTCTTCATCATTTTTACTGTAACAATGACAATCATATTAATAAAAAAGGAAAATAAATAGTAAACATTGGACTAGAATAAATAAATGTGTGATAATCCTTTAGTACCTCTGAGGGGTCTGACATCTTGAACTCCCAGCCGTCTCCGGTCCAACAGATGAAGGAGCTGCAGGCTGAGTCCAGTAACAACTCCAGGAGGAACTGCCACAACTGGATCGGACCTGAGCCTGCAAGATATAAGGCAAATTATTATAACAGAAGTCCTATGTTCCAGGGTTGTATAAATGAGAAACAGAATAAAAATAATACAGAATATGTAAAAAATAAATACTATACTATATAGAACACACTTGCACTGAGGGGGAGTTTGCACCTGGTTCTCTCTGGTCTCTTCACTCAGAGAACCAATGTCACATACTGTACTTAGTCCTGGTTTAGACCTGGTTTGATCCTAATTTAAACACATACCTGGATAAGCAGACATAGCAGTGATGTGTCCCTCTCGCTCCAGCCTCTGTGGTGTGGGTGTAGGTTTGCGTTTGGCCACACGAGGGCAGAATGTCCCGGGGCTTGTGCTGGGGTGGGAGGGTTGAGATGAGGGGAGAGAAGGGGTGAAGGAGGAGCTATATTCTGGCCAATAGTCAGGACAAGAGTATGACTGGTCAGCAAGGCCTAGAAGAACATATAAGTACAATGTATTAATACAAATGTATTAAGTCTAAACTAGAAATTAATCATGTCTAACAAGGACTAAGACTGAATATAAGGGACATGTACAGAGGAGGGATAGTGAATATATGGGACATGTACAGAGGAGGGATAGTGAATATATGAGACATGTACAGAGGAGGGATAGTGAATATATGAGACATGTACAGAGGAGGGATAGTGAATATATGGGTAGAAGGTTGAAGCTGAGGTTATGAAGCTAAGAGGCTGAGAGGATGACCAAAGAGGAGATTCATGGATGCAGTGAAAGAGCCTGAGGACATGAAGTTGTGCCAAATCCCTTCTGTGGGACAAAATAATGATAAATTGTCTCAAAATAATACATGCATATTTAAATCAAACAAACTAGCAATTATAACAATCCAGAATTCTTATAACAGAAATGTTCAATTCAGTAGCACCAGGAGGATATGATAACGTTAGTGTGTTGTATGATGCAGATCGTGTGTATCAGCAGTAGGTGGCAGCATTGTACCATTGTTTTTTTCCACAAAACGCTAACTAGGCTACTTATTTTCATTAATCGCACTTACACATAAAAACTGCTTGTACAAAACAAAGATGTAATTCTTATGTAAATATTTACTAATGAATCTTAAAAATGAAGCGCTTTGACAAAAAATGCTCACCACTTCCGCTTATTCACGCTTTGTTGTTTCCGCTTTGTTTTTTGTCAAGTTCAAATTATTTACAGACTACACCGGAAATACTGTAAATGTCTAACTTACTTAATTTTAGTGTGGTATTTGATTAGTATATGTTTTAAAACAATAGGAGATTACATTATATTATTGTTTATTTTGTCTAAAGTGAATATCACGCAAGAATATTACGCCGCCGTCTGATTCTATTTTGAAATCTATTCGGATGTTGTTGTAGTTTCGTGTTACTCTTTACTTCCGCTAAACAAGTCGACCCAGCTCTTTCATTTTGTTTCCTGTTCTCATAATTTTTTGTAGATTTTTGATTTAAATCAAAGATGAATACGGTTTTGTCGAGAGCGAACTCGTTATTTGCCTTCTCCCTGAGTGTCATGGCGGCTCTAACGTTCGGCTGCTTCATCACGACAGCGTTTAAAGACAGAAGAGTCCCGGTGGATGTACACGTCTCTAAAGTCATGCTGTAAGAACCGTCGCCTTTAGCAGATGTTAGCAAATAAAACACGAATGCATGGCTAATTCTATGTTTTATATGCTTAGTTGGTATATGGTGCACATTGGGTAGGCTGTAAAACGTATAATCTGTATGCAAAATGCCGACTAACCGACTATAAATGACCTAATACCAGTGAAGAAACAAACGCGTAGAAGCAGAAATGTGCTACAATTTTTGCCCAAGAGATTATTGACTTGAGCATCACTCACTTTTTGGGTTCACCAATGTCACAGTCTGCTGTGCTGCAGCAAATCAAGTAATTAACACTATGAGCTTTTAACCTGTGGGTGTGGGGCCAAATCAGTCAATAACTTGATGACTGTTGTTCATGATGCTGCAAAAGTGAATCAGTTATGGCTCCTTTAGTTTGTTATTAAAATGAATAAATGACAAATGTATAAACAATAATGTTTTAGAACACTTGGTGCTGCTGCACACGAGGACTGTTGAGGTCATAATTAAAAATAAAGAATGAAAAAAGAGAAATGTCGGTAACAAATGTGTAATGATTTATTTAGTTTCCTTGAATTTTGTTTGATGCTCCTAACTTTTCAAATGTAGGAGCTACGGTTCATTTTGAGCCCTGCAGATGACATTGTTTTATTGGGCTATTACTGTTGTTTCTATGTTTTTGAAAACACCCCTCCTTGTATTAAGATGATTTGAATGATTTTGAATTGTCACCATTTTTGTATTTTTTCTAGAGGGGTGTCCCACAGAAGGTTCTGTTTAGAACTGTTTGTTTTAGGAGTGCATATGGGGGAAATGGCTACCTTTGCAGAGGTCTGCACTCTCTGAGTGCTCTGTAGTTATTTTTTTAACAAGAGAGCCCTGTCTTTTATAAGCAAAATAAAAGGTGTAAATGGATACTTAGATTATTGTTTGATTAATGTAATTATTCATTCTTTTCTTTATCCATTTTCTCTTGGACCGACAGGAAGAATGTAGATGACTTCACTGGACCCAGAGAACGAAGTGACCTGGGCTTCATCACCTTCGACCTGTCGGCTGATATCCTTTTGATGAAATACTATCAAGAGTACACAACTCATAGAACACAAACAAATACAACTTGAAAATTGACAAAACTCCTCTCAGTGCAAGAGTGTGTCACATTTGACTGTGCAAATACTGTCAGAAGTTCAGAGTTGCTCCCGTATATTTCTTAAAATGTATTTTTATAGAATAATGTAGTTCAAAACCTAGATTTATAAGAAAAGAGCTGCTTTTTGTCTATTCCTTAACTTTCACCACATTTGCAGCCAATTTTCGACTGGAATGTGAAACAGCTGTTCCTTTATCTGTCTGCAGAGTATACAACAAGAAACAATGTAAGTAATGTTGCACTGTGAATGTATTAGGTTAATGTGACAGATTGAATATTTAGAACTATGGGCTATAGTCACTAAATCAAAATGTAAAGCGTCCCTCTTTTTTCCATAAGGCGTTGAACCAGGTGGTGCTGTGGGATAAGATCGTTCTTCGAGGAGAAAACACCAAACTCAATCTCAGAGACATGAAATCCAAGTACTTCTTTTTCGACGACGGGAATGGTCTCAGGTAAATCAACTGCAAGAAGCAGACTTCTGTTTTTCCCTTATGCTACATATTTAGGTTGGTTTATTAAGGAACTCATGAGCTGGTAACAGTCCAAGGATGAAATATATTTTTACCCAAAAATAGATAGAGCATTTATCTCTGAACTAGAAGAACACTTGAGGGATCCTTCTCCAGAGGAGGATTAGTCTAATGTGTCTGGGCAGTAAAGCATTACCATTGTGAGTTAAGGACAATGCCTTTGTGGGGGTCTGAGTTGTTTAGTTTCAATATATAATTGTTATTAATTATATGGCAGGTTTTCTAAGATGATGCAGCCCAAGGAATCATGTTTTCTGTCATTTTTAACAGAGCAAATAAAAACATCACTTTGACGCTCTCCTGGAATGTGGTGCCAAACGCCGGGATATTGCCCCTAGTAGCTGGCTCTGGGCACGTCAGCCTGCCCTTCCCGGACACTTATGAGACCACCAGGAGCTACTAAACCTAAACTAAACCAGGATCAACTCAAAACTGTACCAAGAAGGTTAAATATGTCAATGACTTTTTGTACATTTATTTCTTTCAAAGATGTAAATCATTTTTGGTTGTAAAAAATAATAAATTTCACGATAATGTGCATTTTTAAAGAAAATTGTTACAATAGTTTTATTGCTTCGTTTTTCACAAAAACATTTTTGTTCAAAATATATTTGGTGTTTACTGTTCAAGTACTGCAGCTCCACATATGGTACTAAAATGTTGAAATTATATCTCTGTTAAGACCAATGTTTCAAAGTGTTATTAAATATAATTTTCAGTTTATTTTAGTGGCTTTTCTATTTTTTAAGCTTACATGTGCTAGGTAAGGCAGAAATTACAAGTGTCTCAGTGGTAGCATGGTCGTCCTATAACCAAAGTGTTGGCAGTTTGAATTCAGCTTCACACTGTTCTTGACCCCAAAGACCCAATAATAGAAAAAGACCATTGAAACGTAGGAGGGCATTGATGCATGAATCACTTATTTTTTTTGACGTTTTAGTTAAATTTTTATAGAAATGTTGCCATGACATATGGCAATGTTGGGCTTTAGGGGTAACAGAATTTAACTGATTCTCTGATAATGCCACAACAACTTCTGAACATTTAAACTGACTGAGTGGGCATTCGAACTATGACTAGCCTATATTTACAATATATACATGATGATAATCTAATGATTATATATTAGCTCATAATATTTATATGATTAATAACATTGCTTAATCATAAGAATAATAAATAAAGGTGACTTACAAAACCTGATGAACAAAATGTTACTTGAATATATGACATGATTAACCCACTGTATATATCAATTTATGTTTACTATAGTCTAGAAAGCAACATGACAGTTATTGTCATTGTACATGATGGAGATACTATTACAGACGTTTCTTTGCCTCCAGATAATCTCATTTCAGCGATTTTATGGAATCACGTTTTGACAGCCTCTAACTTGCACATACTTTGCCCGGTATGATGCCAGTTACCTCAATTGCGCCCCCTATAGACTGAAAGAAGAATGTAGTTTTAGGGAAATTAACAAAATTTGCCAAAAACATTCTTCACAAACATCCAGACAAATCAAAAAAGTCAAATGTTTGTCATTGTTTGGGGGCTTAATTGCTCGTTAACAATATTAAAACCCTTAGAAATCACACGTCTGATTAAGGTGCCCGTTGGTGCCATAGCAGTTGGGCAGACGTATGGGGTTGTTTTGCCAATTTTTGCTTAGTTTTCACGTGTACATCAGAAATAATATTCTCCACTAAAAGATATATAAGAAGAGCAAAGGTCCCAGTCATACACAGTAAGTGTATCTATGAGAATAGATGTCACACGACACCCATAGTAGACCAGGGGCTAATACACCAACAGGGTTAATGGGGGAATTCTGCTACCACTAAGTCATATATAAATCTAATATAATCTAATGTGGAGTGAATGAATAACAGTCTATTATAAAGTGCTGTATAATTTTGGATGCATATTCCCGAATACTTCCTAATTTATACAGCAGGCTAAACCAATAACAGACGAAGCCACCCCGATCAACCAATAGGCCAAGCCACAAGGTCTATGATTGTTTTTAGGTCCCACAGAGCTCCAGATTTATTATTATATAGTATTTTTTCAGTACATATAATTAAGAATCCTCCTAATGCACTGTAAAGGCTATTTTAAAATCATATTTTAAAAATGTGTTTACTTTACGGAGAAGACCCCTCTCACATGAAGACCTGAATAGATGTATGAAAGAATGCACACTCAGGACATTTTTATCTTATAAAAAATATAGTACAAACATACAAACAAACAAATGAGGGAAATACTTTTTCAGCTTTCGGCAACTCAATACAACCTTTTTTAGACAGGGCTACTTTCCTTTCAGCACCATGAATAGAGAGCATTCACATGAACAATTTTAGTTATACCATGTCAGTCCTAGTCCTGACATCAGTGCAACAATGTAACAGTCTTATTTAATTCCTTTCAGTCCAGTCTCTGTATGAGTTTCTCCTCCATCATACAGAAGAGGGCACTGTGGGAGAGGTCAGAGATGAAGGCGTCACAGGCTCTTCTGGTGATGTTGGCGCAACCTCTGAGATCCAGGAGAGTGAGAGAGGAGAAACGCTTTAGGTACAACAGGCAGCCGTCTGTCAGGTTAGTACAACCTATAAACAACACAACAGAGGGGCGTAGGTTAGGCATAACATGGGAACAAGGTACATGTCAATATCCTGAGCCTATACCACAACTACTGTTCTGGAATGAAGTAAGAACATGTATTATTGACAAACAAGTTAAATAGATGCATCTTCAATTGTCCCACTTTCAGTTTGAGAGTTCATTAAAGAAATGTGTTGTGTTAACACGAGGCACCCTTTATTGGATAAAACGATTATTATTATATATGTAAATTATATTGTAAATGGTTCCATTCAGCACAGGTTAGGCAGCTGCCTTTGAAACTGGTGAAGTAGTGAGGCTGCAACTGGTGAAGTAGTGAGGCTGCAACTGGTGAAGTAGTGAGGTTGCAACAGGTGAAGTAGTGAGGTTGCAACTGGTGAAGTAGTGAGGCTGCAACTGGTGAAGTAGTGAGGTTGCAACTGGTGAAGTAGTGAGGCTGCAACTGGTGAAGTAGTGAGGCTGCAACTGGTGAAGTAGTGAGGCTGCAACTGGTGAAGTAGTGAGGTTGCAACTGGTGAAGTAATGAGGCTGCAACTGGTGAAGTAGTGAGGTTGCAACTGGTGAAGTAATGAGGCTGCAACTGGTGAAGTAGTGAGGCTGTCACCTCAACACCTAAAATGTTTCTATGATTTTTTTCATCACAATTCTATATACATTAATTTTGATTGATATTGTACTGATTCCAAAGGTAAATTCTGGATCCATTATTTAATAGAGTAACCCCATGACTGACCTGCCAGTGTGAGCTCGGTGAGGTTGTTCCTAGTGTTGGTGCCGGCCGCTGCTAACAGAGCAATGGAGGAGTCGCTCAGGTCTTTACAGTGGGACAGGTCCAGGCTCTGGAGCTGATGCATGTGCCTCTGGATGAGTCTGAGAGTGGAGTCTGATAACTCCAGACCAGACAGACGCAGCTCCACCATGTTCCTCAGCCTGCTGCGGGATGACTCACACCCTGAAAGTGAGAGGGGGAGAGGGTTGGAGTTGTGTGGACGAAAACAGTGGGTCTTGAACCTTTTATACCAACTATCACCTCAGAAAATATTGCCATTTTAAAGAACTACTTGAACTTGACTAAATCTGGGCTAGACCCAAACTAAAAAACAAACTATTAAACCAAACTAAACCAGGACAAATAAAAGAACCAAGACTAAACCAGAACTAGAAGAAAACCAACTAGTTCCTCACCAGAACATTGTTTCTCTGGCAACCTTTGTTTTCAGCTCCTGAGAAGCTCATCATATAGGATTACTCAAATGGTGTTAATTATGGCTGCCAGTAGGAGGCTGCTTCGAAACTCAGCCACAACCTATAAGTGTTGCACATTATCAAATCATTTAATTCCCCATGACCTACGGATCTGGTGTCCTCCGTTTGGCTAATTCATGAAGGCTGCAGGTGTGGATCCTTGGTAGCCTATGCTTGGTACATATTACCTTTTGGGTTTTTTGGGCAGTTGGTAACCTTAGTGGTACTCTGCCACCTGTTGGGTTATTCTAAACTATGGTATTTACAATGTTTACTACAGTGCTACACTTATTCCTCAAAGTCTCTTATATACCTCTGTCAAACGTTTGTGTAAAAACTACTGAATGGATTTGGTTGAAATTTTCAGGGAAGTTCAAGAATGACACAAGGAACAATTGATTATATTTAGGAAGTGATTTTCTTGTGTTGTCAGTCGAGCCGATGTAATGTATTTATTACTTTAAATATGGTGTTTCTTAAGAAATACTCAACAACAAAAAATGTGTTTTCTTTATCAAGAAAATAAATTAAATAAAGCTGTGTTTTCTAGATGAAATATTCCACTGTGTCCCTTTAAATACAGTAAATATGTTCTAATCTTACCTGGTGGAATGATGATCTCTTTAATCTGAGCGTCTCGGACCCCCTCACACCAGCGCAGGTCTAGCAGCCTCAGACAGGGCAGAGCGGGAGACACCAGGGCTGAGAGAGAGAACCATGAGAGGCCTGCCACACTCAACTCACGAAGGCCTGAGGACATGAGAGGGAGAAAGAGAGTGGACGAGACTGTTAAAAAAGTGTACTGGTGATGTGGTACTGGTATTCAGACCTGGTTTTGTACCGTCTAGTCCTTGTTTAGTGCTAGTTCAGTCCTGTTTTACCCTAGTTTTGTCCTGGGGAATACATAGTTCACAACTAGATTAGACCTGGTTTACTTTGCTTTGCTTTGCTTTAGCTTAGACATAATTTAGTCATGAATTGTGGGTTAGTCCTGGTTTGGTTTATTCAAATGGTCTGGATAAGACTGTCAAAAAAAGGGTACTGGTGGTAAGTGGGCTGTAAATACTGGTATAGTATTTTTTAGTATGGTTTAGTCCTGGTTTAGTGCTGGGGAATACATGGTTCACAATGGGCTTTTGTTTGGGCATGATTTAGTCTTCTATTTTAGACCTAATTTAGAGGATTTCATGATTAAGAAGTAGGTTAGTCCTGGTTTAGTTTATTCAAATGGTACTAGGAACTACAAACATTTTCTGAGGTGGTACTTGGGAGTCAAACGTTTATAAACCATTGCATTACATCATACGATCATCATTCAGTTGTACATGTGCAGTAGTACCCTGTGTATTGGTACCTGGCAGTCTGGTAATGAGGCAGTTGAGTTGTCTCTTGGCCACTGGAGTCCAGGACAGGTCGAGGAAGGTGGGCTGTCTCTTCACGATTCCTGCTAAAGCCTGGTTCGACAGAGGACTGCAGCGGCTGATGTCCATGTGGGTCCATAAACGCTTGTCATAACTCCTACAGACAAATATACAGTGGTCCGTGTCATTGTCACAACATAAAAATAATTCATATATACGGCACTGTGCTCTAGTCTATTGCAAAGCACTTTACAATTCAATCAGACACACTAGTGGTGGTAAGATCAATAAATAATGATAAATTAACAAAAAGTTGCATTGTTGACCTTTAAGAACACTTACCACTTGTACCAGGCCTTGCAGACCAACATACAGGACAGGAGTTCAGCTCTGCTCAGATACTTGAACACAGACACCCACACCTCCTTCTCTCCTCCCTTCTCGTTTCCCACATCCTTAAACGAGGGCAAAGATAGCAGCGAGGGAGGCGACATGGACATAGCAGCAGTGGTGGCAGAGTCGTCGTCATCCGAGGATGAGAAGTGGCCTTTAGGGTCGCGTTTGGCTCCAAGACGAGGCCTAAAGGAAACAAAGTGAAAATCAAATTTTATTTTTTTATTTTGAATGTGCCCATTTAACAAGCCAAAGTATTTTTGTTGTGATGAAATTGAGAGTCAAAACTAAATGGACGTGGACACAAGCCTGATACAATATTTGGACAAGCATTTATTTCATGACTGTGAACTTATTGATGGCTACAATCTGAGCCATTTTTCAGTTAAAGATTCATTTAGTAATGTTTGATTAGCACTTTAATGTTAACATTTTGTGTGCAATTGTCTTTTGTCTGTATTTGTATATACAGTAAACATTTAAAAGTTCCATATAAACTATATTAAGTTACTGTACTTAATGCAACAAGCGATTTTTTTTAAGTTTCTGGTAAACCATTGGAGTGCAGTACCTGCCCGGTCCTCTGGGGGTCACATTGTCTGTAGTGTCCTTTTTTAAAGGTTTAGAGACTGGGGTTTTTCTCTGAACAAGGCTCTGTCCTGATCCAGATCGAGGGCCCATTGCTGCCTCCAGCTTCGGGACAATGGAACCTGTTTGACAAAACAGATTTTAAATCATATTTTAAACAGTAATAAAAAAACATGAATATGTTATTAGATAATGTCCCTCACCGGCCTGTCTCCTGCTGGTCTTCTGAGGGCTCTGTAGAGTCACAGTGAGGTAGGCTCCACTCAGCAGGTCGTCGTTTAGATCAGACATTAGTAAAACAGGAGGCTCTGGGTCTGAGTCCCACTGTCCTTCATCATCCATCTCCTCCTCTTCATCATCCTCCAGTGTGTCCAGCTCCTCATCATCAGGGTCGAAGTCTCCTCCATCACTGTCGTCCTCCTGAAGGGACGGAGACAGTGTATGAGACTGTACACGTGTGCCACATGAACAGATGTGTGTACCACCTGCTTTAGTTAGTTAACTCACCAATATCCAGCTTGTTGGGTTAGGTAAGCGCTGGTATATGGTATAGTCGTGCAATAAGTACACTGGTATACATCCTCACCTCATCTTCGTCCTCGTCTGTCCTGCGTCTCCGTCGTCTCTGTCGTTGCCGTGGTTTCTCTCCTTCCTCACTGTCGTCCTCCTCCTCTTCTTCATCTTCATCATCATCGTCGTCATCATCATCATCATCGTCCTCCGTGTCCTCTGAATCCTCACCCCTGCGCTGGCCCCGGGAGCCCCCACGGAGCCGTACCCCTCGACCTCGTTTACCCCCCTCCCTGAGTCCCGCCCCTCTTCTCACTGCCATTGCTCCTCCTCTCACCCCTCTGTGGCCCCCTCTCAGCAGTCCTCTCCTGTTCGAACTCAAGCCTCTACGGGACGTTCCACTGCGGCCGAGATGGGACAGCTTCCTTCCTCGAGAACCTGGGGAGACGAATGGAAGAATAAGAATAAAAAAAAAAAACAACACCGACTAATTCCAGTGTTTCCCCGACCATCCTGAAAGTCACATCGTTATTCTATAGCGCCAAGAGCAATAACTTAATTAGGGCTTATTACTTTTGATGTACAGTTCGGCAAAAGACTCCCTCACCCCTTTCTCACATCAACCCTGTTCTCATATGACCTGCTGTATGAACGGATCCAGAGCGTGCTCCCAAACAAGTGTGTGGTTACGGGAAGCAGCTGATTGCAACACGTGAATAAAACAGAGGTAAATGTTCTGCTAAACCTGCACTTTAATTCAGCACAATTAATCCTGCTGATCATGAACAAAAATCACATGAATTTTGGCACAGTGATCCGGGCTAGTGTACATTTAATGTACATATGCAAACTAGGCCTGTGTCGTCCCCCGACAGCAAGGTGTATATCGGCGAAATGGCCCCATACGTCTGCCACAACTATCACCGGGCATCTTAATCAGACATTGTGTGATTTCTAAGGGTTTTTATATTGTTAACGAGCAATTAAGAGGCCCCGCCCCCAAACCATGACAAACATGGGAAGGGTCTATTTGACTTTATTAATTTGTCTGGATGTTTGTGAAGGATGTTTTTGCCAAATTTTGTAAAATTCCCTAAAACTACATTCTTCTTTCAGTCTATAGGGGGCGCTATAGAGGTTACTGCCATCATATTGGTCAGATGCGTTCAGGGCCGGGGGGTAATTAGGTGTTTCAGGTTTGAGCCTAATGACCCACAAGGTCACACCAAAGAGTTTTTATATGTTGTACCCATTGTCTGAAAACCACCGTTTTAGTTCACCAAAAATATTCAAAAATATTTTTATTATACATTTCTTCTTGAACCCATTAATGTTCCTGGAAACTTTAATATCCAAGAATGTGAGATTTAGATGAAACTAATTACAGACAGCAACAACAACAGTGGCTACATGCTGTCATAATGAAGTACAATAACATTAGAACCGATATATACTTTTTCTACTATATCAAGTACAGCACAGACCAAACATTTGGACACGCCTCATTCATTCAATGAGTTTTTTTTATTTTCATGAAAAGGCAAGAAATCTCACTTATGGGCACACCTGTGAAGTGAACACCATTTCAGGTGACTACCTCTTGAAGCTCATCAAGAGAATGCAGAGTGTGTGCAAAGCAGTAATCAGAGCAAAAGGTGGCTACTTTGAAGAAACTAGAATA
>JAVQKC010136569.1:0-18596 GCA_036025475.1 Philypnodon macrostomus
TTAGGTAACGGACCTGCACCCATGGACAAGGTAAGTACACACACACTCCCAAATGTTCGAGCGAACCATTAGAGGCTCTAATGTCTTATAATGTCTGTAACAACAGGCTGTTTGTTACACCCCTATAGCTTTGATTATATATACTATAAGAGTTTACTTCTATACACACTGTTTAAATTACCATGTCACTTTCTTCCTGGTTGTGAATGTAAAGGTCAGTGAGTTTGACCTGAGCACACTATGTGTGTGTGACATAATTGGTTCCTTTGCCCAGTCATACCTAATTGCCATGTAGCTGTCAATAGCACAGGTATTTCAAAGCCACTGACACGTTGAGGAGTAAAAAAAAAAAAAATGGAAGTCTCACTCAGCCCTTCTTTGACCAGGGCTGCTTATCTTTTTGTTTTTCAATGTCCTCTTCACTGGCATTTTCAATTTCTCTTAAAGCCCCCAACAGCTACCTGAGGGTTCAGTTTATCTTGCTTGGGGAAAGAGGCTGTCACACAAAGGGTTACACGCACACAAACAAACAACCTAGCTTGAGAGGATTTCCCAAAGGTACAGTTATAGTTGAGGCACTATTGTTGAGATTTTCATCTGCTTAATATGGGGTTAGCCACAGTGGACTACAAATAAGCCCCAGCTTGTGGCACCACATGCTAATTTGACATTGAACAGGAGGGGGTAGAACTGGTGGTATAAAATACTTTTTTGGTTACTGAGTTATGCTGCTGACCTTTTCATTCCTGCTCCAGACATTTCATACTGCTGTTACGTCCATGGGCAGAACACTTCAACCACCTTGTCTGAATGTATGAATGTGATGGTCATGGCGGTGTGTTTGGTGGTATGGCTGCCACCTCTCAGTCAGTCTGTCCATAAGCAGCTGTGGCTACACAAATAACCAAAGGGAATTCATGTGTAAAACTCAAATGACATTCTATTGATGCTGTGTGTAGGAGAAGTGCTTTAATCCTACTCTCTCTTGGTAGAAAATTACTTGTTGTCTTTTGTTGCCGCAGTGATGGATGGGCCGACCGGTACGAAGTTGTTGAGGGATACGAGCAGGAGGCCGAGGGGGGGATCACTATAAAGCTTCAGTCGGAGGTGGTGAAGTCTTTCGATGACTACTATCTGAAACTGCGACTGGACAAAAACACCAGGAACCCATGGTTCTCGGAGTTCTGGCAGTATCGTTTTCAGTGCCGCCTCGTGGGACACCCCCAAGAGAACAAGAACTACAAGAGAGCCTGCACCGGTGGGTCAAAAATCAAATACACACACAGTGGATAAACAAAAGACTTATGTTTGAATATTTTTCTCTTTTCCTCCTTCCTCATTATTCCCTCCTCTTGCTATCAAAAGGTGACCATGGTAAATTACTCATAGCTAATCAAAATCAACTGTTGATGACTGACATGTCATGTTTTTGACTGACAAACCAATTTCATGTTTAGTAGAATTGATATGCTCTTCTTCTATGAGCTTACATAATGCCTCTTACACAATTACATACATATTCCCTTTATTTCCCAAGATCTTCGAGGTGGTAAGTGCCTTTTTTAGCAATTTTTTAACCATTTTTTTTTAAGTATCACCTGCCATGTTTTGCCATGTTTGATCAAATTGCACCTGCACTTGCAAGAATCCTACAATATGCCTATAGACTTTGACTAATGCCCCACAAGGATCTCTGTATTGTTTTTAGTGTTGTTGATCCATGCAACCTCCATCAGCGTGACTGAGTGAGTGGGGTTAGCATCAGTCAAAGTCTTATTTACTTTGTATGAGAGCTAAGAGGGAAATAGCGGTTGACTTTCAAAGAGGAATGGCTTACTGACATAGATCACACTTTTCACTTTGTTCTGTGTGTGCATGTTCATGTCAGAGAAGTATCAATATTTAACTGCACCAAATATAGTCTGGAGGCATATGAAGTGAGGTAATGCTGGCAATCCTTTGACAGAAATACAGTATTAAGCATGGGTGCAAAAACTGTGTAGAAGTCCCAGTTTTTGTCTCACTTTGAGTCAGTGCCTAGTTTTTCTACAACTTGGCATCACAACCCAGGGATTTTCCTTCACTATATTTCTCCACATCTGTTTCCTATTGAGCCTTTGGAGATTATTCATGCAGGGATGTTTCCTCATTTTGATAATTAAATGACAGCAGAAGTACAGTAAAAGGACTAATTCTAATTGGCACAACAAGAAACAGTTGATTCAAAACTAATATTCACATAAATCTAAACCTGTTTTCCTCTATTATAGGAAATGAGAGCCTACATGAGAATTATGTCCAGGACAGTAAGATGGGCTTTGTGATCAACGCCATCTATGCCATGGCTCACGGTCTTCACGACATGCACAAAGAACTTTGTCAGGGGCAGACCGGCCTGTGTGAAGCCATGAACCCCATTGATGGCAGTAAACTGTTGGACTACCTGCTCAAGACCTCTTTCCGAGGAGTGTCAGGGGAGGACATTTACTTTGATGAAAACGGAGACACCCCTGGAAGGTAAGAAAAAGACTTGAATGTGTTGCAGTTTATTTAGTTTATATTTATGTGAGTGTTCAGTAGAAACATCTAAATCCAGTCATATAACCACACTTTTCCTACAAAATTGAACTTTTTATTTTACACAATTTACAGTATACATTTGTGAAGAACAGGTCAATTCTTCCCACCATGTCATCAGCGTTGGTAGACTGCTTACATCCGTCTGTGTCTTTACGCTAATCCCAGACAGACTGTTGAGATCAGGTCGGATGTACCAAATGAAAATAGTCACTAACTAGAAGAAAATACTATGGACTCATGTCACAATGTAAAGCCCTGGAATGTATGGAGATTCTTACACGGGAAATAAAATGGACAGAGAAATGCTAACTTTACATTGGTTATCTGTGAAATCCCATTTTACACTGTCCTCATTAGCACACACATGCACACAAGAACTGTATGCAGCGGGCCAGAGCATGAAAGGATGTAATTATTTTGGACTGGAACCGATTCGGTGGATTGTCTGCTTCGGCAGCCCACTTTTATCTTTCCTCCGTCAAACAGACAGACTGCATCTGACAGAGGAAGATGCAGCCGTGTCATCCTCATGTCAGTGAGGCGTCAGGTGGTCAACATCCTGGTCCTCCTTGAAAATGTGGTCAGAGTCTCGTGTTGGGGGTGTGTGCTACCAGAGATGTCACACCATAGTGCTGAAGCTGTTTTAATGAGTTTGGATGCCAGTCACTTCTATAAAGTATCTTACTCTTTGAGGTTTAGCTTCATTCTTTTCTGTTTTTTTGTCATGTCTCATTTACTAAACTCGTTTCACTGATTTGTTTTAACGTTATCTGTTTTCAGGTACGACATCATGAATCTACAGAACATGGGAGACGATCGCTATGACTACCTATACGTAGGCTCCTGGAGTGAGGGCGTCCTGAGTGTTGATGACAATAAGTTGTGGATGAACAGCAGTGACATGGTTCGCTCTGTGTGCAGCGAGCCCTGTTCCAAAGGACAGATCAAGGTACAAAATGAAGTAGTTGAGTCGTGCAGTGGAAAGAACTAAGAATATCTTTTAGGTCGTTTGTGAAAGCCACAAAGTAACAGTTGTCAGTGGTAATGTATAAAGAGTAAGTGTGAAGTAACAAAACAATACATTACATCTAGTCTCCAAATCAAGTTCAAAGCTTACGTCTAGCTAAAGAAAACATAGCCTAGCCCAGCTTACAGTTATACTCAGAATTTAATATACACACAACCATGTTTAGGTTTTACAAAACGTGGTTGCAATGGATGTAATATGAGATCGTAGAATACCCAAGATGAAGCAGTGGGTTACAACAGCAGACAACCATAATGTGTGCCACTTTATTAGGTACAAATCTACCTAATGAAGTGGCCAGCGAGTGTTATTATGAAACACTTAAGACTTTTTAGGGACTCACTACAGACTGTGTACATGAGTCGTCCCGAAGAGAGTGTGTCCTCTGTCTCCTCTGTTGCTTTTTGTTTCCTGTCCCACTTATCACCCTGTTTTACATATCACAGCTCTCCTAAAAGCTTTGCCGGGATCAGAATATTAAAGAGTCTGGTCTTATTTTTAAGCAGTTTGGATGTCTATGGCTCAATACAATGTCAGACCAGGAAAACACTGCATCTATTTCTGTTATATTTTAGTTCAAAGCTGTTTTTTACCGACTTGTCTGTCTGTTCTATGTGCAGGTGATTCGTAAGGGGGAAGTGAGCTGCTGCTGGATCTGCACCACATGCAAAGACAATGAGATTGTGCAGGACGAGTTCACCTGCAAAGCCTGTGAGCTGGGATGGTGGCCCGATGATGATCTGGCAGGTAAGAGACAGAAAACTTGGAAATAGAAAAAATAGCAAAAAGCTGATAATGCCTTTTGAGGTGACAATAGTTACACATTGCTAAGGTTCTTGTAAATTTAAATGATACTGTAAAATAATTATGTGTTGCATCGAATTAGTCATTTCTACATAATCCAATGTAACTATTTCCCATTTTGACATCTTGTTTTTCCTTTTTGTGGCTCTGCTCTCATAGCCCTGAACTCTTAGCATTCATAACCTGTCCTGAACTGAAAGTCCCCTAAAAGTGAAAGTGCTCACTTCCTCCTCCACTGCCTCTGCAGCACTGTGACCCACTGGTTGTTTTGACAGTGCTTTATGAAGTTGAGAGGAGCTTTGGGTTCCCAGGTGTAAAATCCTATTACTGCTTAGAGAGGCTTGGGGATACAGTTCAGCACTTTGTTCAGGAAGAAATTCACCTTCCATTCCTTTTACATACATCTATATATTTAGAAAAATAATAGACACAGAAGCTATGTTTATACCTTAATGTAAAATCTAGTCTTTAGGGGCAGAATGGATACATTACAGTCTTTTGGAATGCATTTTTGAATGGATTCCTTCGCAATGATGGTGACTGTAATGGTATTAGCAACAGCATATCATTTATGGAGTGTTAAGCTAGGTAAGTCAGTTTGTTCCTATTTAGCGCCCTTGAAATTCCTTAGCGTGTAGTGGCTGACAAGAATCTAACTAGTGCCTTATAAAAAGGTGACACACATCCCCTGTGTGCCACAACACACACATACTCTCAAAACAAACACATACTCTCAAAACACACACATACTCTCAAAACACACACATCTGGCATTAAAAGTGACAGGGAGGACTCATGGGAGATTTGTGAGGTTTATGATGACACATGCAAATGAGGGGGATCATTTTAGAGCATGCAAATGTAAAGCTAGATGGGGGAAATCTGAGGGGATGTTTGTAGCAATATACACACAGCATTGTAAAAATCCTGCATGTATTATTTTCAAATCTTGTATTTTTGAAGCCGAAATGGTTTAATTTTTCTATCTAAGTACAATATAAATAGGAACGTATGAAAAGTAGAAATATAGAAATCATTTACCAAATCAATATGATGGTGAATTAAATGTGACTTCTATTTCTTTTACAACTTCATGTGTTTTTCTTCAAGCTGAGAAAACTAATCTCTTCTTTGTTCCATTCAGGTTGCCAACCCCTCCCTCTCAAATACCTGGACTGGGCAGATGTTGAGTCCATCATTGCAGTGGTTTTTTCTTGCGTGGGCATCCTAATCACCTCCTTTGTCACCTTCGTCTTTATCCAGTATCGGGACACTCCTGTGGTCAAGTCCTCCAGCCGAGAACTCTGTTACATCATTCTGGCCGGGATTTTTCTTGGATATATTTGCCCATTCACCCTTATTGCCCGTCCCACAGTGGCCTCTTGTTACCTACAGCGCCTCCTAGTGGGACTATCGTCCTCAATGTGCTACTCCGCCCTCGTGACCAAAACCAACCGGATTGCACGCATTTTGGCCGGCAGCAAGAAGAAAATCTGCACCAGGAAGCCCCGTTTTATGAGCGCTTGGGCACAGGTCATAATCGCCTTTATGCTGATCAGTGTACAACTAACATTGGAAATTACACTTATCATCCTAGAACCCCCAGAACCTATCAAGTCCTACCCAAGCATCCGTGAGGTGTACCTCATCTGCAATACCAGCAACTTAGGCATGGTGGCCCCGCTGGGTTATAATGGCCTCCTCATCATGAGCTGCACATACTACGCCTTCAAGACCCGCAATGTCCCAGCCAATTTCAATGAAGCCAAATACATAGCTTTTACAATGTACACAACATGCATCATCTGGCTGGCTTTCGTCCCCATTTACTTTGGCTCCAACTACAAGATCATAACTACATCTTTTTCGGTCAGCCTCAGCGTCACCGTGGCACTTAGTTGCATGTTCACTCCAAAAATGTACATTATAATTGCCAAACCAGAGCGGAATGTCCGCAGCGCCTTCACCACTTCAGACGTAGTGAGGATGCACGTTGGAGATGGGAAGTCCGCTCAGTGTGGCAGCAACAGCTTTCTCAACATGTTCAGACGCAAGAAGCCTGTGACGGGGAATGCCAAGTGAGTGATCCTCTATGTTGTTTATAGTCTTTATGTGGCGTGTGACAAGTTGCCTGCAGTTACTGGCAGGAGACAAACATGGTTCATGCCTAAACACTCAGAATGATGAAGGCTGGTGGAGGAAGCTGCTTTGACGTACTTAGACTAGACATTAAGCGTCTTTGACATTTTGGCTCAGTCCAAAAAGGTGACTACTGCCAGTGATGTGATGGAATATGAGCAGAAGCATGATCTAAACAAGGGCTGCACAATGTATCAAACATTTTACGTTATTGCAATATCAGCAAATGAAAAATTTGTGTTACAAGAAATGTGTATAAAATGTATGGAAATAATGTATTCATGTGACCAAACAAAAAAAAAATATATATGCCTGGTTTAGCCTGGGTTGAGTCCTGGTTTAGTTATGGTTTATATCTGATTAAATCTAGATTTAGTCAATACATTTTGATTCTCAACGAGTTTTGACCAGCAAATTGGAAACTGCTAAATTTGCGCAGCCCACAATGGAATGTATGGGTGTTTAAGCATGATCTAAACTCTTGATTATTAAAAAAAGATTATGCAAAATGTATGTTTTTAGCCCATCCCCCTCCTCCTGAGAATGAAGGCTATGAATACAATTGTGAAGCAATGTCCACCCCATTAGGAAAAGCCTGTCTTCGTCAAGTGGCCATGCTAATACATTATTACGTTCAAAGATAAGATTTTTAATATTGTCTTGAGCTCCACAGCAGTGAAACACGCCGAGTTTATAAAGTAAGGAGTGGGGCAGAATACAAGAGTGGTCCAAATAAACCTGTGTGTTGTCTCACCCTTGCTATGCAGCCTTTTCTAATCTCTCTAACCCTTTAATATTGTCAAGGCAGGCTAATGTTTGGGCCTAGGGGTTTTTCATCTCGTTTTCCTGGAGAGCTGCAGTGCCAAGCGAGTTTACTGCAAATATTTTTTATCAGCTGTTTTTGCTGATAGAGAAGCAGAACCTCACAAGCTCACAAGTCATACAGTATTACGACTGTTGTCATTAACGTGAAAAGTACTGAGCTTTTGGGAAAGAAAGTTGTCCCTAGAACTGTCACACTATTGTTTTGAATGGGCGTCTTTGCCCTAAACAGAAAAGGCTTTCCGACCCACGCTTGACACTGGAGTTCTCCAAGAGGCAGAGACTGTGCCCGCTATCCTGAATTCACCTCAACTTCTCTTGGCATGAGTGCTCCTCTTTCCCCACCACCCTAACTAATCCATTTATAGAGCTAGTCCTAGCTCTTTTTGTACTTAAATATACTGTAGTTTGTGTTGAGAAATTACTTGCATGCGTCCTATTAACATGACCAATGGAGCATTACAGTAAACACAATGGGCTGATTGGCTTTTTACTGTTAGCTTAGTGTCTAAAGATCATAATGGTGACACATTATGCATCATTTGTGCCAGTTAAGTCTGTGCCAAGCTGAGTGACCCCTTTAGCTTAGCCGCTAATGTCAGTGACCCTATAGAGATAAATAGAACACTAGAGGGGACACATAACCACTGCTGCCTTGGCAATTCCAGTCACCGTCTTAGGGCTGTATAGTTTATACAGGGCTTTTTGCCCATGGGTGTCACCTGTGTTTGATGCATGTTTGTGGCTTCATGAACCACGTGACCATCAATATTTTACGTTGCCAATGGTGCAACTCTCTCTTTCAACTGTTTGGTAATGAACAGTTCACTTTTAGCATGTCCCCTTTAGTGTTCTATTAATCTCTATGAAAGACCCCTCTAGCTTATCTGCTAATGTCAAGTCCTAAACAGTATTTTAACATGCAGAAATGTTAAAAATGCTCCTGCTTTGTAGTGCTCTTTTGTTTTGTCTCATTTTTGTTTTGTTTTTTTAACGTCCCTACTCCTCGCTTCCTGACAGTAACTTGGGCTCTCTGTCTCATTCATAGTTCTAATGGCAAGTCTGTGTCATGGTCTGAATCAGGTCCAAGACACCCTCCGAAGGGGAATGTGTGGCACAGACTGTCTGTGCATGTGAGGAGACAGGAGGCCGGCCTGAATCAGACGGCGGTCATCAGGCCCCTAACTAACATCCCCGACCCCCACAGCTGTGAGCCTCCTCCGACCTGCAACCTTGGCACAGACACCCACCCCCCTGAGGAGGACAACCCCGGAGGAGCCCCAAAACCCCTGTACAATGTGGCGGAAGAGGACAATGAGGACAACGTACAGCGGCCACTTTGGGCACCCACTTGTTCGGGACGTTTAGAAAGGTCTGATTCTGTTTTTCCTTTGGGATGTGCTACAACAGAGTGCTTTCAAGTCACGTCTACTGCCAATGAGCCTTTGAGCTTGACACCTTCTCGGCTTGCTTTGGAGCTGCCTGAGGAAGAATCGGACCTATTGCACAGCTATGTTTATAATGCTAAAGGACAGGAGGAGGAAGAAGAGGAGGAGGGTGAGGAAGATGGTTTACTTCAAAACAAAACAGGTTTGGAGGATAGTCTGGCTTTGTCGCCCCCGTCCCCTTTTAGAGACTCAATTTGTTCAGGGGATTCGATCAGTGGCAGCCCCCCGAGTTCAATCTACACCGCCGATATACTCCGGGACTTTGCACATAGCTCCTCAACACTGTGAGAGCAAATGACTATTGACTATTTTATTTATGCTTTTGCTTGTATTTTGCTTTTAATGGTGACTAAGTATTAGTAAAGAATCATACATTTATTTAAGGGCTGATGTCAGTGCCAAAATGAGTTTTTAAAAGAAGAGAGCAATTTTGATTTTGAAGGATGTAGCGATTGCGATTATGAGCCTATGTTGAACAAATAATAGATGCCAAACTGTACACTCACTGGCCATTTTCTTCTCCATTATGATGCTATGTTTGAATTTCCTTGTTAAGCTGCTGCCATGTGATTGACTAATTAGTTATTTACCATATAAGCAGTAGAATCTGTCTACCTAATACAGTGACCAGAGCGTGGTCTGTAAAAAACTGGCTAACCACATATCATGCCAGTTTTGATTAAATCATGTTTGCTGCTCAGTGTGGACATGTTTCGTCCCCTTAAAGGTTCTATCTGCGTTCTGAATAATTTTGAGTATATCTACTTTAAAAAGTCAAGGCTTGGATATTAGCGATAGAACTTTATATTTTTACATAGCCTATAAAAAGCTCAAAAATGAATAAAACTCAACTTGCTATTATAAAGATTATGTATCCAAATATAGGAATATGTAAATAACTCAATTTTGCCAAAAATGTCAGATAGAACCTTATAATGTAAAGGGACTCCTGCCTTTTCTATTACTTCAACCACCTCAGTTGAAATCATGTTGAATTTTTTATTTATTTTTTACTTTGAAACTGAAGTGATACATAACTGTAAAAATGTTTCAGGCAAGCAATCCAGGATTTGAACATGATCCTATTGTGACATAAGTCTATTGTTTGGTTTAGCTCCATAGCCCTGATTTCAAGACCACTGAGTCTGTCTGGGATTAGCATGGAGAGATGTGAGCAGCCCATATTTACTGATTAAATAATGGCTACCTAGCTGCAATTAAAGACGTATACAAGAGGACTAAGTGTGGTCACATGACTGGATTTATTGACTGATTACCTAATAGGGGTTAGTGGGTCTTCAAATCTGCCTAAAACATGTACTTCATATGTTCCGTCAGTTTGATTTAACCACTTTGTGTTAAGATTCTACTGAAAATGTGCGCTGTATTATATGAAATATTCATAATGTGCCAATCAAGGTTGTTATTTATTAACTTAACCCTGCTACCCCGTTTTCTAATGTAGCTGATCTGTTATTGAGTGATTGTAGATACAACGCAATCATAAACCCAACTTTTATGAGCATAGGGACATTATGAACAAAGACCTAGTTTTATGTCCCTGGCCATGTTGATACATTCTCATGTTTTCTGAGTTGGCTGTGTCATTGTATATGAAAAACACAGTATTTTGTGTACAAGTTTGTAATACTGTTAAGCAATCTCTTGTTTTTCACACAGGTGGTATGTTTGTAATACTGATAAATGTTTATATATTTAGAATGGCAACAAAAAACTTTATACTCATGTACTGGAAGCTGTGTGTGTGATTTTGAGTATCATTTTTTACACTAACATGACTGTAAGCTCTTGAAAATGTTCAGTTGTAAAGTTAAACAATGATTAGTTGCTTCTTGTGAAGAGATTTGACTTCAGTTTTGCATTATGAGCCTAAGTAGTTTACTTGAAGTTTCTCAGTTATTTCTTTATAAGAATGGACATGATTTCAGAGAAGAATATGCAGTACATACTGCCATTGTATTGTATTTTCAAATGTTTTGTCTCTTATAATGTAAGTTGTTTTGTTTATATAACCTAAGTATAAGTGAAGTAAAAGCCAGTCCCACCTGTTTAACACTGTCAAGATCTACTATAAAATAGGTCTTGGGTGAGCTGAACAATGTGTAAAATAAACGATTTATACTAAGAGTCCTATTGCCTACATTACATAGTTTCTTCATAAGCTAAACTTGGTCTTGATATGTACATTATACAATACAATATCCCCATACAACAAATCTGATAAGAGAGTTTCATTGACAACTACATTATCAGCCATTTATCATAAGCATAACCTTTAATTAAGATTGTATGTATGTGCCCATTTGGCCATACCACTTCATTACATTTAAAGACAAATCAATAAAAGAAGCCTTTATCTGGTTCACAGGTTGTGTAATGTAAAAAGGGAGCTATATTATACTGTATAAGAGCAGGGGGCTCAAGCAAGACTTTCTTTTAACTCTTCCCCAAATCTTAAGACCGCTCCAGGTTATATTGTATCCCTATTGTTCGTAACCTTGCATAACGTCTGCATACACGTAGCATATGTGTGTGGTTAAAAAGGTTCAGCTCTTGCCCCAGGAGTAAGCCTATGTGCTGCATTTGAACGCACTCGATTTCCCTGACATTTCCTGGTCGTATGACTTATCAGGTGGTGTGGAGAAGGCGGCATCGAGAGGTACAGGAGGAGGAGGAGGAGAAGAGGAGGAGGAGAAGAAGAGGAGGAGGAGGAGGAGGAGGAGGAGGAGGAGAAGAGGAGGAGGAGGGTTGTAACATTTGAAACCACATGACCGAGGTAACTTGTGGCATGTTCCCCCAGTTCGGCACGACCATAGACAACCAGGCGTAAAGTCACGGGCGCACTAACTCCAGGAGGAAGCCTATGTTAACGAAAGCAGAAGCGAGTGTGCGTCGTGAAGAAGAAAGTTTGTCAGACTTAAAAAGCGTAGAAGAAGCAGCAGCGGCAGCAGCAGCAGCATGGCCGGGGGCTCTGTATCCGAGTGTAAGGAGTACTTGTTTAAAGTGCTTGTCATTGGGGAGTTAGGCGTGGGCAAAACCAGCATCATTAAACGCTACGTGCACCAGCTCTTCTCGCAGCACTACAGAGCCACCATCGGGGTCGATTTTGCGTTAAAGGTCATCAACTGGGACAGCAAGACGCTTGTCCGATTACAACTATGGGATATAGCAGGTGAGAATCATTTACCTACTTCTATATGGCTTCTTGTGTCTAGGCCTAACTACACATTAACTTACTGGATTGGTCACTTTTGCCTGTGACAATGAGACATTATTAAAATGTCATTTTTAATCGCAGCTTCCATTTTGCATGATCATTGCAGCTCATAATTGTCTCTGGAATGTAGGTCACATTGTTATTATGACTGAGCACCTCCCCCTACAATGGAAACACCCCAAATATCCACCTATTGTATTAACTAGGGCCTACCAATGATTACTTATGACTTCTTCAGATTATTGCAGGCTGTTCCAAAGTTGCAGTAGCCCCTCCCTTTTACATATTTAGAAGCATGTGACTCAAGACATATTGTCCTTAGCTCAAGTAAACCTGACTGGCACAGCTCACACCAGTCTGTGCATTCCAGCAGCTTGAGTAACCAAGCCTATAAAAATCATTGAGTCAATAAAGGCTTCTCACATGCAATCCCAACTCAAACTCCCACTATTTGTCATCTTCAGACACAATAAACAAGAGACATAATACTGTCTACGGTGAAAACTAGAACTTTCAAGCACCACCGAAGTACCACATCCAAAAAGATTTGTCTATTCAAACCTAAGAATCATTGTAGTGAACAAAACTAAGCCAAACCAAGGAATGAAATTATACTAGGTGCAGGCTAAACCAGGGTTAACATAGGTCTGCTTCAAGTACATCAGGTCTAAGCTTTCAAAACCCCAAATAAACTGTGCCTAAACCATGAATAAGCAATGATCCATACATCAGACCCACATCCAATGAGAGCATATATGACCAGTACCACTATAAAATCCTGCGTTCTACCTGAGATACCCGTACCACAGTTTGAGAACCACATCTCTAGTGTATTCATGGAATCATTTTTTGTAAAGTGAGCACAGATCACATGGTCAGAGGCCCTGTGTGTAGTCTGACTGCAGTAATGTAAAACAGTTGTGTCTTTGTGTTTTCCTTTAGAGTTGTGTGTATGTGTTTGTCTTGAGGTTAAATCCTGAGAGTCAGAAATGTTGCAGAACTTGTTGTAAAGTACAGGTTGGATACATAAGCATTTTCTGTCACGGGTGGACGGGTGGTCATGCTTTTGTCATTTAGATTGTCATATAATTTTTTTCTCTTGCAATATATGGTCTATTGGGGCTTATATGTGCCTAAATACATTGTATACCACAGATAAGGTGTCCTCCAAGGGCCAAAATAGTGTTTAAACACAGTATTTAAACAGATAGCATGTGACCCATTTTGTTTTCAAGCCAAATGAAAACAGTAACACTTAATACCAATATTCTAGTCTCTATATTCTAGTCTCTATTTGTCCATTGATACTGATGAAGAATGCACTCCCTCCCTCAAACAAACATCATATGCAGAGACCGATCATAACGTTGGAGCGGTTCCGTTTTTATATTTGATGCCTGCAGCAGTGGTCGATTGAGGGGGGTTTGTCACACTGTGATTGGCAGTGGGGGCAATGCTTTCTCCACTTCTATACCACTTTTGCCCTGGTATCGCACAGGCTAGGGTGTAGGCTGCATTTTCCACTGGGCGGATGCCGCGCACTGTCACTGCCAGACATCTCTTGATCTCAAGATGTGCGAGGGTAAATAAGACAAGATGGTTTTGATTCTTACAGGCGGAGTACTAGGGTTGTTTGATATTTGAAAAACATGATGGTGAAAAATCAGTTTGAGTTTAATCTAAGTTTGAAATGCAAAGCTCTGGTCAAAACTGGGCCATAAAGCAAGTCAACACTAGGTCTGAACCAGGTACAAATTACTAGCACTGGGACTGAATTCTCAATCATGATCTGAGATTTGTTGTTTTTATTTCCTAAAACATAACTTGACTTTTAACATATTGACAGCGTCGGTGGGATTCTGTCACCCAACGCTAACATGATTGCCATATATTTTCGTAACCATCGTTTTGAAATATATTGGGCACACTTATTGGTCAAGCTGAAGTCATGGGTTATTATAGGATAAACATACTTACACAATTGCTGGGTCAAAGTAACAGAATGTGGGTGTTGAAGAAAACTGGAGGCGTGTATTTGCCAAGTCATTAAGATGAGCCATTAAGCCATTAAATCGTGCAGAAAAAGAGGCGGGATTCACTCTTTTAGCGGCACTGGGAGAATCTTCAGCATTGCCTTGTTGTCTTTTACTAACCTTTATAATGACTGCGGTCTGATTGTAATCACAGGCTTTTACAAGATGGAGGAACCGTGGATGCCAGTGTGTGACTTTGCCCACCTCTTTTCACCCTGAACTGCCACTTTCTCCTAGATTTAGCCAAGCCACTGGACAGAATAATTACAATGTGTTATCAGAGGGGGGGGGGGGAAGATGCACCTTGTCTGGGGTCAATGTTTACTTTAAAGGAAAGTTAATAAATGAAGTGCAATTTCAGCTATAGGTAGAGCCATGATAAAGTCCTGACTGTCTCCATCACTTGTACGAGCTGTGATAAGCCAGGGGCAATCACTTAGAGGCAATTTACCTGTTATCTGTGTTTAGGGCTGTGTACTCTCAAATGTGGTGCAAACAATGTGGCAGTGTAGCGGCATCATCAGTCAAAGAGGGGGGGGTGGCGGTAGCTCTAGCAGACAGACAATAAAGGGATGTAGTCTTGTGGTCTTGTATTTGACAAGTCGTATCATATATGTGCAACTTTCCGATAGGCGCAGAAGCTAAAAATGACGAAACTGGAATGCTACTTAAATATGCCTACTTTGCTCTGGGAATGCCTTTAGCAATAGACGCAGTGCTGACTTTATCCAGTTTGACTTAATCTTAAACGTAAAAGCGTGAAAAGGTAAATCACATACGATCTATCCGAATAGACTCTGCTTGTTATTTTCTCTCTAATGAATGTGAGAGTTGTCTGTCTCTTTATCAACTCAATGACATACTTACTGGGATAAGCGCCAGTCACCCATGACCTAACTGGAATAAGCAAAATAAAATAAATGAACCTTTTGAATTTAGATTTTTGGAGTGGGTGTTTTTCACATTATGGTAGTTTAGTCAAATCTGTAAAAGGTTAAGCATTTTCTTCTCAATTCTCACTTTGTTCATTGCTTAAGGCCTCTGTAATCTTAAGTCACTTCTCACATGCTGCACCCAGGAATTTGAACGTGCCGGTCATGCGTTTTAGCCCAGGCACTTTTGAAGCTTGTTCGATGAAGACTATACCTCGTATACTGGACACTGTGTAGTCTTGGTTTTCCTTTGATAAGTGCAGTCGTGTGGTAGAAGTTTCACAGCCAGTTGCCTCCTGACAACCAGACACAGACTGCTGCTGTTGCTACTGCTGCTGTGTCTGGCTTGGACAGTTTCTATGGTTACCCACCCACGAGATAGCGATATGTACCGACCATAGATGAACCAGGGTTGCTAGGGCTATGGATAATGATGATTTTTTTTTCTTTCTGTTTCACCCACACAACAAACAAGAGATGATAGTGTTGCTGAAACTAAATCCTCCTTTTAGTTTGAAATCTTCAAACCTGGCTTTAGTTTATGTAGTTTGTAAGAAAAGACACAGTAGAATTCAATCAAAACTGTGTCTTTTCTCTACGGTTTTTTGGCATCTTTTTTGGCTTTATAAGAATATGTAGAGACATTCAGCAATGGCTCTGGGGTCCACACTCAAATCCTTGTGTTCTACCAACATTGCTCTTTTAAAAAAAAATTTTAACTAGTATGCTGTGATACATAATTATTGAATTGAAATTGAATCTTTATTCAGGCACATGTGTTGGTCCATACCAATAGATAAAACGATTGATTGATTGCATGCTGTATGTTTTTGTATTTTGATTGGCAGTTTTTCACTATTTCACAATACCCACAATTCTTAATGGATGTGCAATCATAGCCCACCAATAGTATGCTGTGTTTAGTAAATGCAGTCTAGTGATTATTGGGGCTTACTTATGACTGAGAGGTCAGACATCATGGGATTTGCTGTCATTCTGTTAGTGACTTCCTCTCACAACAGCTTATCAATAGCATAAATAACTCATCACCCCGCAGCAGTGAGGTGTGTTTGTGTGTGTGTGTCTGTTCTCTGACACTAGGCTTATTGATTGACATAATCACTCTATATATGAGGGACTCTCAATAGAGACAGTCCTCCTCGGGGATCGCTGCTGTACACCACGAGTTTCTACTTTGTAAATGACTTGTGTGCAATCAAATGAAAAGTTGGATTGGGGGATTGCACACTTATTGTTTTCATTTCATTTTGTGTTGCTGAACAGTGTTCATGTTGAAATGGGAATTCAGTTGAAAAATGCTGATTCTCATAAATGGTGATCACTTATAATTCAAGGTCACATCATCACAGTTGCTAAATTTTCTTGAGGCTTCACTTTATTTTAGATTAATTCATATCAAGACAAGACAAGAATATATATATATATATATATATATATATATATATATCTATCAGGTGAAAAATAGGACTAAACCAGGTTATAAACGAGCCAAAACCAGGACTAGCTCAAATTCTTGCTCCCCATCAAAGACTTGAATTGCAAAACATTCCTGAGCACCACAAAAAAAATGAATACGCAGTTTGAGAACCACTAGTCTTTTCTCTATACATAGTGGTTTGCATGTGGATGTAGCCACTCTTATACTGACTTAAATGACTGCCATGCTATGTCTTTTCTGTCTTTTTTTTGTCCAAATATTGTAATTACCTGTATCATGGCTAGTGTGCTGATGTAAAGTGACGTCACAGTTTAATGGTCTCATGTCTATGAATAAAACATATCTGCCTTTTTCGGTTTTTGTCTTCATCAAAAGATTGTTTTTCTGAATCTATCTTAGACATTTGAGTTTGTCTGAGAATACAATCCCTTCCACTTTCTCCATCCTTGTTTCAGTTAAATGCACGGGTTTTCCCTCCAGTCATTGGACTCTTTATCCCACTGTGCTGTGTCTCTTGTGAATTCACCTGGGGTTATCTCAGCTAAAATTAGACTCTCAATTATAAGCAATTACCGTCAGGCCTATGGTCTCCACAGTATATTCACTGGAATCCACTGCTTCCACCCGCACTCCATTTACTTATATACCCTGTTGGGTAACTACCTTAAAGCAAAGTCAAGGGAATGTTGTCTTTTTATTATCTTAGAGCTCGGGCATTTTCACCCACTGAACTGCCACTCACTGGATATTGTATTTTTTTCTAACCATTCTCAAAGTGTAAATTTCGCAGTCACATAACAATTTCTTAAATACTTGCTGCTGTTGAGGGAAAACCCCACATGTCAGAAGGCCATACATAAGCTCTAAACTGCAATTGAAATAAACATGGTACACGATAATCAAAAGAGGAAACATATTGGCATGATTATGCAAGCAGTTCCTCTAAAATGTGTGTGAGTTTTCAAATTGAAATAATCAATAATTTGAAATCATGTGATCTGAATGTGATTTGTCATGAGTCATCCAGTCAGTCATGTGCATGTGAAAATATTGACACACCTGTAAGATCTTTACACTCTGTAGCTAGAGGCAATCTTCATCAGAAACTACTTTATAAACACTGGCAATTTGATACATTTGGTTATAGGTTATTTGGTTATATTGACAGGCATGACAATGTTTGTCAGACAAGTAATAGCCATTGTCAGCATGAAAAGGGCATGAGATATGTTGAAATAATCAGTCATCTTTATAATCTCACCAGTGCAAAAAAATGTGTCATCAGCTGTGATTCAACTATTTAAATCCTGGTTTTGGCTTCACTTCCTCTTCCTCTTCCATAACGCATCAGTGCCCAAGAGGTACTGATATGATGTGTGACATATTTCTAAAAGGTCTATTTCTGACCTCCGGATTCATGTTTATGTAAAAGTCAAGCCATTTTCTCACACAGGAGTAATTGTGTAACCACCTCAAAAGCAAAGGGGAATCTACAGTCACTGGACACTTTGTTTAGGTACACCTGTTCAATAGATTAACACAAGAAACCAACTTCAGTGAGCAGTTGAAAAGCTATAGTAACTAAAATGAATAACTTTGAAGCAGATGGGCTCCAGCAGCAGAAGAACTTTTTTAATTACAAAGTATACCCAATAAAGTGGCTATTCTCTGTGAAGGGTTGTATAAGGCTGTCAGACCAAACATATGTGCCAAAAGTATAACAGTCTTTTTGCATCTAGCACACGTTCTACTGATACCGAAATGCTCTCTGCAGCCACTAATATAATCATTTGAAATGATATGTCTCTCCAGGTCAGGAGCGTTTCGGGAACATGACTAGAGTTTACTACAAAGAAGCTGTGGGTGCATTTGTGGTGTTCGACATTACCAGAGGCTCCACTTTTGAGGCTGTGTCCAAGTGGAAGCACGATTTGGACAGTAAGGTAAAACTGGCCAACGGTAATCCCATCCCATCTGTGCTGCTGGCCAACAAGTGCGACCAGAAGAAGGAGAGTACCAACAATACAAGCCTAATGGACAATTTCTGCAAAGAGACAGGATTTCTGGGATGGTTTGAAACATCAGCCAAGGTGAGGGACTCATCTGAGGCTGGA
>JAVQKC010136639.1:0-13754 GCA_036025475.1 Philypnodon macrostomus
CCCCCCCCCCCCCCCCCCCCCCCCCCGCAGATTTGTTTGTAATTTACCTTAAAATTGAGCAGGCCCACAGCGGTTTCCACAAAGGTGACCAGGCGAATGGGTTCTGTCAGCGGCCGTGCTTTCAAGTGGTGCTGAAACCTGTCAACAAACTAAACACAAAGAAACAACATCTCCACTCATTAACTGTGTTCACTGTTTATGTAGAAACGGAGACGGTAAAGCTCCAGAGGATTACGATTAATTAACTTGTTCTAAATAATGTTTAATGTGCCATGTGTGTTTAGCGTCAGATCAGACTTCAGTGTCGCTGTGGGACAACAGGAACTTGGGGCAAAAAGTGAGCTATTTGTTTCTTTCATTAGTTAGGCTGGAAGAATGATACAGTACTAATAATGAGGAAATAGCTTACATTGACTTACCAGTGTCCAGTTGGCATTGCATTGCATTAGTGGTTTACTAATATATAGTATATATATATAGTACTGTTATTGATGCTAATTAATCTTACTGCTACAAATCTTGCCACAAAAAAAATACTTGACATTTTTAATGTTACTAACCCAAATAGAATTATGTTATAAAGCAGTTCCAGGCAAGTACAATTAGTTCAGTAACTGTATAATTACATTTCAACACTAATTATTAGGATAATCAAACAACTTGGTGAAGGCTTCAATAATCACAGGCCAGCATGTACCTTATGTCACATGTCCCATGTCTTCCCAAATCCATTTGTGAAACCTTCTGTACCTTTGGGGATTTCACAACTTAGGAGCCTTCAATGAACTGTGCCAATTTGTCAGTTGTCAAATATTCTGAACATGTGTCTGCTCTTATGTAGAGAGAATGAGGTTCACCCAGCAGGTAGACTAGACTTATCAATGCATTATTAGCTGAATAAAGGAAATGGAAACTTCATACTGTGTTACAGTGCCTTTATGTCATTAGTAATACGACACACCATTCAAATCCACCATGGCTTAAGACAGAGATACAGGAGAAAGAGGCCTGACTATAATGTGATACAAATATTGGCACTTTTATAACATGCGTTGTTCCCATTTGAGCGTTTATTTAGTGTGAGTGGCGGCAGCAGGAAAAGTAGGTGCAATGAAATATTTTACATTATCACCAGGGTTCCCTCTAGTTTGAAGTCTTTGAGACACAGACGTAGCACCAAGTACAGCTCCCTCGAGAGTGTCTGCATGGAAATGTAGCACACACGCCACAAAGCAGAGAAGAAGAAACAAAATTCGGAGTAAAGGGGTAGAAGAAGAAACACGATATGGGGATGTCTTTGAGTGTTTATACTCTTACATTATTCAGTTTTGCATCGCACCCTCCATCCAAACAGGGAACGACCGAAGCCACAATCAAGACTGTGATGTGACACTTTTTCTGAGGCCTTTATTCCCCACGTCTCCTGCTAATATGCAAGCTCACCTAAGTAGGGCTTTAAAACCGAGTTTAATTCTTTGAAGACCAAAGCATTCCATTTTTTTTCTCTCCAACAGACCAGTTCACAGCGAGCCCGGGACTGCCAGTGGGGTAGCCCAAATTCCAAAATCTATCATCTGGAAACACACAAAAGCCCCCTCCGTCAGATATTTCCTTTGAAAGCTAGTCTAAAAAAAAGAAAGGAAAAAAGCTTGGAGTAGAATTGTCGAACTCCATGTGCTCCTTCCTCCAACCAATAACCTCAGGTAAATCTTGGCTATTTTTCTAAATGAACACCCAAATAACCCTTGCACATGCACTCACAAACTCTTGTTCTCCAAAATGCAATCCAGGGGCCGCCATTGACGGATTTAAGAAAATAGGGGCAATTTTAATCATCTCTCTATTCAATCTCAGTTGGATAAATAATATCTGAGAGATTTGCATAAATACAAACCATCAAAGACTTTTCATCTTCAAAGAGGTTTTCGAGACCCAATAGGCTTTGTACTGTAATCATCTGAGGTCACAACCCGGTGGGAGCAAGGCTGCTATGGCAACATAAAAACTAATGCTGGGGGCTTAGCATAATATCTCTCACCCCTCCCTTAAAAACACAGGAAGAGGCGGGGCCTGGAGAGGGAGTGTGAAAAGAGGGTGTGGATAAACCTATATTTCTATGGGATAAACCTATTTCTGGGACATAGGGATCTGGACAGATATGGGCAAACATGACAACTTAATGGAATTAACTGTGCATCAGAAGGTGTTATAGAGTTTGGCCGATGGCGGATATGGAGGGTCAAATCTATACTGTGCTATTTAATGTTTTGTTGTAAAGGCTTAGAGAGTCTACTACTACTAACCCGATATGTCTACATGCTTACTGAGGCAACACAGGAGGACAAAATAAAGCTAATTTTGCACATCATAATGTAGGCCACAGATAAAAACATTAAATACATTATATTTTTGATTAAAATGCTCCTAGCACCTTTAAGGCCTTTTTTCCATTGGCTGCAGCCGATGAGCGAACGAACACGTGACCTCCAGTGGAGACATCAGCTCTAATCCCTGTCTCGTTTATATTCACTGTACATGCTAAAATCCTAAAAAAGACATATAAGTACACAATGTCAAGTACATTGCCATGGAAACGCTGGTTTTCAGTTTAATTCTCAAACTGGTTGGTGGATAACCCCTAATTTAAACTGAATCCGTTGCATCTCCAGTACGTCTCCATCAGCGTTTCCAATTTACACCGAGTACATTGCCTCTCCCAACACCACGAACAGGTGGACTTGTCTGCCTCTCACTTTCTGCAAGAGCAGCGATTCAAACGCCACCTGTTTCACTCGTTAACTGGAGCATGTAGGAACGACTTGACTGTGGATGAACCAGTGTGTGGGGCATGCACACTTCGTGTTTCCCCTTTATGATAATACAGCAAGTTTGCCGAGAGCCCAGAGTAGTGATGTCTCAACGACTCGAGGCGATCGTGACATGTTAATTTTTGCTCAATATTTAAGTTCAACTTTTCATTCATGCCACTGACTCATCTGCCTTTTTACCGAAGATGCAGACGTGCTGCAGACTTGATGGAGTTTATGTAAACTGATCAATTTGAAAGGAGTTCTATTTGTTGTGGCAGACGTAGGGTGACGTGACAGAGACCAAACGGATTCAGGGTAAATAATGGGTTAGGAACAGGATTAAACTAGGCCTGTGCTGTTGTCACCGACAGCAAGGTGTATATCGGCAAAACGGCCCCATATGTCTGCCACAACTGGTACCTTAATCAGACTTTGTTTGATTTCTAATGGTTTTTATATTGTTAATGAGCAATCAAAAGCCCTCGCCCCCAAACCATGACAAACATTGGAAGGGTCTGACTTTTTTGATTTGTCTGGATGTTTGTGAAGAATGTTTTTGCCAAATTTTTTAAATTCCCTAAAACTTAATTGTTCTTTCAGTCTATAGGGGGCGCTACAGAGATAACGGCCATCATATTGGCAGATGTCGATACAGTTTGGTGTCTTTATGGTATGTACCTGTGTGCAAATTTTGAAACTGATCCAGCAATTCGTAATTGAGTTATCACGTTCACAGCTAGGATCTGCGGACGCGGAGTGACGTGATATCATTAGGGATATGTTAGTTAGAAAAAGGATAAGGTTAGGGCTATGGTTAAGGATATGGTTAAAGTTTGGGCTATGGTTAGGGATATGGTTAAGGACAAGGTGACTGGGTTAGTTTATTTAGTATATATGTATATGGCAGTAGATTTATCAGATTTTCCCTTGTATACCATTAGCCTGTATATTCTATACAGAATGACTCTCCCCTTGACAGAGACTCATTTTCACTCAAATGTGAATTATCTATTGCCCAATCAATGTGCAGCATTGAGTGCTTCAACAATTTCAGAATGCTTTAACAGGTGTGGACCCAACCTCAGAGTTGTTCCTGGAACTGAATGTTTGGGAATACTTTCGATAACGCTTTAGGATGGTTCAGCTTTGTGGAAACACCCCCAATGCACCTGTCCTGTTCCGACCTTGTGGAAATGGGCCTGGTCATAGGAGACTTAGGTGCAGAATGGCAGCCATATTCCAGTCACAAGTAGCTTACCACCACCAGTGTGACAGTGGAGAGAATGCCTTTTTTTTGAGTGCTGAAAAAAGCGTTACATAAAACTGATGCATTATTATTAATGATGTACATATGGGTCTCAGTGCTCTAATGTTGTAGCTATTATACATGTTGAGGGCCCAATTCACACTGTATTAGAACAGTGCTTCTTCCTTGTAGCAGGAAAAAATACCATTTACCAATTGCTCTCAACATTAGGACCTCATCGAGACGTTATTCACGTCATTCAAAGCCCCCGTCTACAAACAAGCCCCTCTGACAATTTCCCCAGCCCCATCATGAAAAGCCAAGGAGGCCGAGATCGACCAAGAGAAAGAGGGGCTATAGCGGGACAAGTTTCAATTAATTTTCTTCAAAAGCGGGGCCAGATTAAATGTTTCCGGCCTGCTGAAGTGTTCATTTCACAGAGGGGAAGCCGAGAAAAAGGGGGACCAAAGGGGAGGAGACGGGAGGAGGAGTAGAAGCACTAGCCCCGAATAGTGCAAAGAACGGCTCCGAATGTGTGTGAGAATTGTGCTTAGACAAAGGGAGGGAGTTACGCCTGTTATAGCCCAATAAGGCCCGTCAGTCACACAAGAGCTGGGGGAAGAGGAGGAAGGCCCGGCTTAAGATTTTCACACAATGGGAAACATGCAAGTCTATCTTTTGGCTACAAATCAGTCTGAGGCTTCCCGTGCTCGTATCAATAAAAGAAAAAGGAGGAAAATAAACAAGTGAAGCAGATTTAGTGCTGAATTGAGAAGTAGCGAATGAGACTTGTGATACTTGCAATAGAAGTGAGTTCATATAAAGGATTAACAAGTCTTAGGTGGATAGATCAATATACTGTATTTGCAAGTGTTAAAGAGCTATTAAAAGCCTTTCAATCAAATGTGTCAAGTGTTGTGTTCCCAAAAAACGACATCAGTGAGTAAGTGTAACATTATTTCGTTATTATAACAGTGACAAATGGTGATGGTTGGAAAAAGTAAGGTTAGGGCCAGTAAAGTCAAACTAAATATGAATATATATACTACAATGCATGGTAATAAGCAGCATCTTTCTATATTTTATTTTCATTGTTCATTGTTTTACAAGGAAAGAGTGATTGAAGGCAAAGATACATAGGTCAAAGAGGAAACGGTGGCAGGTGGTTAGAGCTCAAAAAGTAAGGTAAAGTAAGAAGAAGAATACCTTTCTTTTCAAATCAAAACTATTGGCCATTTGTGCTAGATTCTCATTTTATTCCTGACACAGCCTGCAAATTGTTTTTCCTGGTGTTTCCTTGAGTTTGGTATAGGTTTTATGCCACATGCTATTTCTAGACGCAACACTTCACACTAGGCTGGGATTGGCAAAAAGAAAAGACAAACATGGTTTGTGACCCTTTGTGGCTGGATGAGCCTGTAATAATTGGCTAATTTAGGGGGAAAACAGTTCCTGGGATCTTGAAACATTTTCCAGACACATATTCGAGCAAATACAGTGGTTACAGCTATTTACATATAACATGTTTTGATTATGTATAATACGGACAATTGAAGAATAATGCAACCTATGAATGACTTTTTTAAAGTGAGACAAAAAAAAAGAGAAAATGGCTGAGGGTGGGGAGAAATTCACTGAACACCTGTCAGCAATTATACTCAAAAGGAAAGAAAAGCCAGCAGCAGGCAGGAAATAGACGTGTTCTAATTAAAACCACTAGTTAAAAACTTCCCTTTTTTGCCCCAAGACCATCTATGAGTGTGTGTGTGTGTGTGTGTGTGTGTGCGTGTGCGCACGCGTGTGGGTTCGTGTGTTTGCGCGTGTGCATGCGCAATCCCAAAGAAAACACAAGCTATACTCTATCACAACTAATTGGCATTTAGTGAATCAATTAGAATGTTGTTCATTGGTTCATTTTGACATAATACAAATATACTGTATGTACAAAGAAAAAATACTTAACTGAGGCATTCAAGGCAGTACGTATGTAGCGGATCAAAAATATATTACCTAAGGAGGTAATGTTGTTGGTAATGTCTGTCCGTTTGTCTGTTTGTAAGCAACTTAACTCAAAAACTACAGAACCGATTTCGATGAAATTTCCAGGAAAGTCAGGAATGACACGAGGAAGAAGTGATTCGATTGGGACTGATCCAGGATTTTTTTCAAATCCTGTTTTCATTCACTTGAATGGGACAGAAAACAGTTTCATTAACTGAGCTCATTAACTGAGCTACTTCCAAGTTTCTTAGCCAGATGACATTGTAATATTAGGCTATTACTGTTGTTTCTGTGGTTGTGATAACCTCTCATTGAATGATTTTGAATTGTTGTCATTAATAGAAACAAAGAAACAGAACAGAACAGTCTATTTTGTATTTTTTTCCTGGAGGGGTGTCTAGTCCCACAGAAGGTTCTAGGGAAAATTACCTTGGTGGAGGTCTGCACTCTCCGAGTGCTTTCTAGTTAATGATGTCTTTTAGGCTCCGCCCTCCCTTTATAGAGAGCCAGAGTCCCAAATAAACATAGAACTAAACTCGTTTGTAAGGGAAGATACAATGTTGTTGTTGTTTTTTTTTTTTTTGTCTTCAGAAATACTTGTGTGCAGTGTGTGCTTTATGTGTGAGTCAGAGGGAGTCAGTCAAGATTAGGTAGTGAATTTAAAGTTGTTTGTAAGTCAGAGACATATGGAATGTAAAGCTTACCCACTGCACCTCCTCTGTGTTCTCCACCTTGGGCAGCATGATGGCAGGAGGCAACACCTCGGCCTGGAGGATGACTTGTAGGTCATCATCAGCCAAACCACTGGACACTGAGTTCACGCGAACACACTTCTCTGTGCGGCCAAGGTCCAGCTCTGCTAACATCTTGGGAATGGTCTCCCTCGCCTCTGTCTGAAACAGCAAACAGAGATTCATACCATTATGAGAAATGTGAGAAAAAAAATATTGCAATGACTAATCAAGATGCTTTTCAATTTAAAAAATAAAGGTAATAAAAATAGCACTTTTAACTCTTGCAAAGGAGGTTGTGGGTTTGATTCCTGGGCAAGCCAACAAATGATCTTTGAGTAGAGTCTGCATGTCCTCCCTATGTTACTGTGTGTTAGTAGAACTTGTGACTCTAAATGGATTGAGAGTGAAAAGTCATCTGTCTATGTATATCGAATATCGAATCAGAAATAAACAAGAAAAGAAAACAAATACTCTAGTGTTGGGACAAAATAACAGAAAACACCATTTCAATCCTAGAATAGAGTAAGTCAGATTGTGAAACACATTTGAAAAGCAGGGACAGCTGGCCTTTGTATTCTCCCTAAACAATCATTGTATGAGTTGAACAAGAAAAGAAAAGAGAGCAGCCTTCAGAGCCAGAGTCAGTAACACAGTAGCACATGTTACCAGATTCAAACCAGATGCTGAGAAAGGAGCAAAGACAGAAACAGAGATGGACTGGGCTTCAAAAACCTAGTTCCTGAGCCCAGAGTGAGGCTCTTTGGGAGAAATGTGGTCTCTGTTAAGCTCTATGAGGAAACAGTAGCTTAGAAGTTGTCAGGTCAGATCAGAGTCTGGAACCATAAAGGGTTAGTGCGTGGGTGTGCAGAGGAGCTACATGATAGAAATAAGCAAAATATTGTGGTTAAAGATACCAACAATGCAGTTAAATCAACACACATTATGGTTCAGAAATTATTTGTGGACTTTTTGTCTATACTATAATTATTGTAATTACAATACTGTAAAAGCAAACCATTATCCATATCCTAATTATCTTTTCTTCAATCTGACAAAAAACACACTCAAAGTGGTTAACGTGGAGCTTTCAAAATGTGTTTTAACCATAATTAATTCCTGGTTTAACCCTGGTTTACTCCTGGATAAGCTCTGGAGTAGATCTTGTTTGAACCTAACCTCTATTAGTCCTGGATTAGATGTGATTTTGTTTTGGTTTATCCCTGACTCGTGTCCAATATAACAAGTCATACAATAACATAATAATGAAAAGAGAATGATTTTCCCATTTAAGTATCTACATTATAAATGTGAGACCATGTGAGATCATTGAGATATTGTCTATTGCTCTTGAGGCTTTTCGTGTGGTTGGCTAAGTTTGATTTGTGATTTGAAATTGACAGTTAAAGCATTTCACGTTTTGTGAGTATCATAAACAGATTACTGTAGCCTATGTAAAATCCACACTCGTATAAAAGGATCAACTGTACAATAAAACCTCATAAATGATACCAATTGAGAACCTTTTGCCCACTTTTATAACCCAATAACAATATAGTAGACTATCTAAACAGTGTTATTATTACTCTAGTAAATCCTGACTTTATGTGAGTAGGGGGAATTAAAAAAAAGCCTCAGACAGACATAACTTAAGGAGCCTATCTCTTGTAAAAGCCAAACAGGATGAATGGGCCGCAGTTCAGATGTGGAGCTTATATGGGGACCCATTTTAGGGTCAGGGAACAGGCGAGGGAGACTAAACAGCTCCTCTCTCTGATCTCCTGGAATGCAGAACTGTACATGATATTATGGAAAGCCCTCCAGTATCAATAAAATATGGTATCGAAGTACATATCAAAGATTCGTTCGTATTTAATAGGGGTCATGAGCGGGCTGTTCTGGCAAAAGTCATCTGTGTATCTTTGGCTTCGAGAGATGAGACAAGAGGGACTGTCACACCATATGATGTGGGGGCTCTGATCTTTAACTCAATGCTCAAGTTGGGCAATAACCTCTGTCTTGGTCTGTCTTATACTGTCGCCCCCATAAGCCCAGATAGACCTGTAACAGTATCTCGGTAACTGAATGCGGATGGGACAATTTATGGAGCCGTAATTCACTATTCATAAACCTGCTACTTGGTGGATAAAATTCTGTCTGTCACTGTGGAGTTCTAAGTGACAAGGGATATCTGATCTGAAGTAAGCGATCGCTGTCGGTCAGGAGAGCAGGAGTCACAATGACCCTTGACCAAACAGAAAAAAAGAGTCTGGAGTTTCTTTATGCTGTGTTAGACTATACGCGTTGTTCAAAAATGATGCTGTAATTTTCCACTTTTCTTCTTGGTCTAGGCATTACATTGTTCTACCTTCTACCAATACTGAGATGGTGGATGTGTTTTTTAAATAATGCATTGAAATGATATAGGACTATTCTAGACACTAAAAGCACTTCAAAATCCACATTCACACACAGCCTACAGCCTCTCTAATCATCACCAAAGAAAACACCACAATCTTACAAACCCATTAATCAGAGACAGTGCTACCATAAGGCAAAAGTAGCCAGCTGCTTAGAGTCTCAAGCTTCCATCAATGAAAATATGATTTATCGTAAAATAGCATTGCAAAGCCAATGCACCTAACCAGTTTTTCTTTTTCTCTGTGTGGTTAAGCCATCTGATTGCTGACAAATCAAGAGAATTTTCAGATAGTACTTGAAATGCGCCAAATACAGAGGTCCCCCTGCCCATGTTCGCCTTGAGCCCCCAAACCGCTAAACCCGCCACTGCCATTAATTACATTTCACGCAAATACTTCCACTTCCAAATAGTGACCTGCTCTTCCACATGAGCCACTCCAGATACAAGAGTTGTATTTAACTAATAGAAGTACAGTACATTTAAGTTTCTTCATACATAAAAATAATTTAATGTATTTTACTTGGTGTCATTTAATACATCTCACCTCAGTGTAGAGACCAAATTGGCACAGGATATGGACATTGTGAAATATTATGTCTTTTTCAAGTCGTTCTTTCTCAAGTATATGAGATTATTCTGCCAGACACCTTGACCCCTATGGGCTCTGCTACTCTGAGCTTGAATAAAGTCCTTTGAAATAGAGATATTTTACATTAATAGACAGCCATCCAACAAGTTGCTTCAAAGCTGCCTCCCCAATCACCTGGTGTCCCACAGAGCGCTTGCCCTAACGTCAGCTCATCTCCTCTTTGATTCCCTCTATCATGCTCATCATTAGAAGCTGACACACAGGAAGGCCAGCAAGCGAGCAGTCTGGCAGCACGGGCAGGACGGTGGACGCATAGATGCACATGAGAAGCTTTTCAAGTGCAGAGAGGCTGACCTTCCAGGGGAGCCAGGGCAGATCCTTATAACATGCAGCCTGTGTTGATGCTCCCAGGATCCCACCGAGTGTGCTGTATACGTGACACAGCATGGCCACTGGCTCGCAGACACCACTTCAAGATGGGCGTCCAAACTGTAGTGTGTACAGGGAGCAGCGGGGGCCCTTTCCTCTCCAGCATCAGATCATGGACGTCCAGCTCTGTCGCCTCACAGCTTAAAACAACCACGTCAAACATCGCCTCTGGACACACACTTAGAGGTCCTTCATTCAATAAAAATCAAATTGCCACGGTCTTCTCTATATATAGTATATGGGCAAAGAAATATAGACAAAAGTAATGCCATAATAGATAATGAAAGCAATAAACGCTATTGTATGAGCTTTTATGTACATTGATATTTTTGTCAATGTTCATCAAACTTCTGACAGCAGTAAACTCGTGTGAATATTTGCTCAAGAAAAGTGTGGGAGATCATGAGTCACTATAACTCGAATTGTTTATCCATGTTTGAGAGCCGCTGTTCTACATCCTGCTGTGAAACTTGCGATGCCATTTAAAACGAGCTGTAAAGTAATGCAGGTGAGGACTGTCTGCCTAATGCGTGACTGTTTACAGTGTGTTCATCTTGATCTGTCAGTAGGTGTATGTGCATGCGTGTATTAGCAGGCTTCAAGTCATTGTGGATAGATTTTGACAAGTGACACACTACACACCAGAAAGCTGGAGCGAGATGACTGACTAATTCAGGCTATGTTGATAACTGAGACATACATTTAGATTTAGACCTTCATTCTGTCAGTTGGAAACACACCGAATTAGCTACTGTCCTGACAGGCAAACAACAAGACATAACTAGGAAGAGCAAGATTGCAAAGGGTAAATCTGTAAGTCATAAAACCTGCTTGTCACGGCTGATCTAAAATGGCAGGCGGTAAGAAAAATAACCATATACACATATATTTGCAAGATGAGTGAACCATGAAAAGATCTCATTAGTTCTTTCAGTTACAGTTAATTGCAAGTGGCATGTTGCTGTAGTAGTAATTTCAACAAAAGATTCCAATTAGAGTAACATACTAATTATCCTATTATATACTAAACATATATTCTGTGTTCACCTGGAAATATTAGGACAGTTTGGTCCAAAAATACCTGCACATCTTGTACGTGAGCCTCATGCAAAGCTTTGACCAGCTTCACAGACATGTGCCACATTCCTTCCTGCCTTCCATTCTGTGATATTTTGCTCTCCTCTTCCACTCCTCCATCATCACTTCATCTACAGGGTTTTTTTTTTAGCTTTGGGTGTGTTACACAGCCCCCGTCACACAGAGACATGAACCTTGTGATTGTGCCAGTGAAAACATCAGACTGTAACAGGATAATGAGAGACAAGAGCGGATTGCTCTGTTCTACGACTTTCCACATTTTTTAAAACTATCACTCAGAATCTAACCTGTACCTTAAAACATGAAACATGAGAATTAAAAAAATCTAAAGGAGAAAAATAATTACATCTGAAACATACACTCTCTGGATGGAGTCTGCATGTCCTCCCTGTGTTACTGTGGGTTTCCTCCCACCACCCATGCATGTAAGGAGAATTGTCTCTCAGATAGTCCTCAGTGAATTAATGTATCTGTATGTCGCACAGTGCCTAACTGGCCTACCCAGCCTAAAGCCCCTAACTGGAAAAAGCACAAAAAAAATGAATGAAAGTTTGAAAGACGTTTAATATCCACCCAACCTCCAACAAGCTGCTAATGCAAATCCCTTTGCTGTCATCACTGTCTTGTGCACCCTGACCTTACATTCACCTATCATGGCCTCCCTAAGGACCCAATCGATACCTGACACATGACATCTATGCACAAGCCCACAGTGACAGACAGTAAAAAGGTTTGGATTGGTGGCGCTCTCTGCTCTGGCTAGGACAGGGTCTATTTTATGGCTGAGCGGCTTACATCCCATGTGTAAGCCTTGGCAGCCTGACTGGTAGTTTCTATCATGTCTCCTGGGCCCTTTGAGGTGTTAAACACACACACACACAAGCACATGTATAAGCAACGATGTAAACCTGAGCACACTGCCCGCCACACACTAAATGGAAATATTCAGCATTCATTAATCAACTGGTTAACATTATTTCCCAAGAGTTTATTCCGTCAAGAGCTTAGTCATTTGAATCCACTTAAATGGAGAGTAGATCCTACTACAGTGAGCATTGAGCTGAGGTTGTATCAGTTGACAGTTGGCCGCATATTTTATGTTAAGTCGAGAAAGTCTGGTGTGAGGCACAGTTCACCCATAGAGCCTAGCTGTTATATTGACATTGCTATAGGCAGAAAATACTGAATAAAGTCTGTTTATGTTTTGGCCTATACTGACATTTCAGCATGATATAATATGAAGCAATCATTTAGGCAAGTTGCTGTCAAATCATGTAAAAAAGGCATTTGTTTTTATGTTGGATGCATACCATTTATCTGGGTTTGGGACTGGCATTAATGATACATTGAATTATTATAAATTCATAAAACTGCATAATTAATTGTTCAGTCCTGGGTTTGCCAATTCACTAATGTTCCATGTACAGCCATACCATTATAAAGAAGAGCTATTAATTTGAGCTACGGGACTAACAAAGTATTGGTTATTGTCTGTGGAGAGGGCACATGTGTGTATATATTTACTGTGCAGGTCCGGGCGTATGCGTTCTGAGGCACATGCTGGTGTGTAAGAGGTGCTCCCTGCAGTGTCGGCCACGCCACCGTGCCATCTGGAGAGGAAATCGAGTGTGAAGTACAGTATAGTTTGGGACCAAGCTCTGTGGCAGCGGCTCAGCAGTTAGTTCATTAGTTCCAAACTTCCAGGGATTAGGAGCGAATCTCTACGGCAGGGAGACAGGGGGAGTCTAGGAGGATAGAGTGAACCATGTGGGGGAAAGAGAGGGGACGAGGACACTGGGAAGAACGCTGCTGGACCATAGAGTGCTAAGACACAGACTAAAAAAAAACATGAGATAAACAATGTTAACCCTGTGGACCCTGTAAAGAAGTGACGGGCAAGGGAGGGGGAATACGAGAGGACAGGTGTAGCCGTCAGTTCCGCTCTGGGGTTTAACCTGCCCCCCTGTCCCTCCTCCACCACACCACTGATCATACAGATATGATGATATGTGTAAGAGTGTTAGAGCAGTCAGCCTTGTCTGCCTCCCCTCTGGCTCTGCGCTGACAGTTAGCAAGCGCTGGGTGGCTCCTACCCTTTACTCTGCCTCTCATCTCCTCACAGAGAACTTTTTGTCATGAATATCTTCCGCCCCTGTAAGGTGCTAAAGGTGAAGGTGATACATAATGAAAAGAATACATTAATGAACACATAACAGGAAAAAGGTGGTTTCAATTTAAGGGGAACTGATGCATGACTGCAGCTAACTAAGCTCAGATTTCACCGGGCCTGCCGTCGCCTGCTGGTGGAACAGTGGCACAAGATACCTTTTAGGGAGGGAGATATCCTTCAATGTCTTCTACAAAAGAGAGCAAGACTGTAACATGTTCTCATTGATTCTTGGAGTTTTAATGGCAAACATAAAGTCCA
>JAVQKC010136659.1:0-12946 GCA_036025475.1 Philypnodon macrostomus
CTTCCAACAGTATGCCCCAGGGCAGCTGTGGCTACATAAGTAGCTTACCATCATCAGGTGTGACTGGAGTGAATGAATAATACAAATATGTAAAGCGTCTTTGAGTAGTTGTGAAAAGCTCTATATAAAATTGATGATGATTGATTGATTGAATTACCAATTTGGCCGATACCAATATTTTGTTTCAGTGGGTTATATTTCTTGAAACTAAAAAATGTAAATATACATAACATATTTTTTAATCCATAAAGATTATTTTTACTACTTTGGTCACTCTAAAGTTAGGCTGGTCTTTTCTTTCTCTGGCTGTCTTGAACCCTATATATTAGAAGTCATCCTTTTTGCACAGGTTAACATCAACCATCTGTAGAGGCCGATACCGATACTAGTCAAATGTTTAAATATGTTGAGCCGATATAACTGTGCATCCCTAGGGGGGGCGGCTACAGTAAATGAAGCTCACAGCCATCAGGCAACACTCACACCGCTCACTCCCGATGGACACCGAGTCGCATCTGTCTGCTCGAGCAAGTGCAAAACAATTCATAGAAATGAGAGAAATCCCTTTACACATGGATACAGTATTTGGCTGTTTTCCCATAACTTCCCTTAGCCACATTGTTTACTGGGACGGCACAAAACCGTAAAACAATTTGTTCTTTCTGAATGACTCCTCTGATTGCCGCTGATTTTCCAACATAAAACAGTTGCTCTACAGGTACGCACAGCTGAGCACTACCTTTACAAGCACCGCGAGGGAACTGTGGCGCCTGTTTGAACACGGCCAGATAACATTCGTGCAACAGAGCTCTGGGACTCTCACTCCCTCAGCAGTGACTACAGTGCACACTAAGTTTGCACAGAAGACATTGACACTGTTTCTCCATGAGACATACGTGCAGAATATCACTGTATTTTAAACAGGAATGAATGGTAACTCGTATGGATGAGGACAAATTAGGCAATCTGGCACAGGCAACTGAAAAACATTGTAAAGGCCTATATTTTTTCATTGAACTGGAGGCAGGCACAAAATTCTAGGGAAGAATCTACAGATAAAATGTAAAAACTCTATTGCTTTAGTGTGTTTTGTAATACATAACTCAAATAATACACATTCATGGATGAACTGGGAATCCCAGCGTTATCAACCTGATAACGACAATCCCCCAGCTAGAAAATGAAAATATCTGGGATAAGCAATGTGACACTATAAAAACTGATTTAAACCCAATTTTATTATAAGGCTATGTTTTTGACATATCCTATAAACACAGATAGCTCCTGTGTTAGGGTTGTTGAAATCATATTGTGTACTTGTTGACCTTATCCAGCACTATATCACCTATTTGTCCGAATACAACCGAAAATAGAAACGAAAGGTGATGCAGCACATATCAATGCAATGATCTGCAGCATGCATAGATACATATTATACATAAATCAATGACGTTATATAGAGTTACAGCTTGATTAGCCCGTGTCCACATGCTATACAATACATGCGGAGGGAATGAGAGAGTCAGCTTGTTCGGATGTTACACCAGGCCCTAAGATTGCTTATGACAACAAGCACTCAAGCCCACTACCACTAAACAGACCTTGTTTTCTAAGGCTGCCACATGGCTTTAACTGTCAAAATCACAGTATCAGACCTGACAGATCATTTTGTGTGTTTACCAAGCCCAAAGGGACAGTGTGCATATCGGGCCAAGCGCCTGCATCTCAAAGAAAGTAAACCACAGTGCAGTCTACAGTAATAGGTCTTAAAAGGCTTGCATCCTCCAAAGAATGTGACGTGACAAATGTTATGTTTATTTCAACAAACATGGCTGCAAACAAGATTCCTGCCTTCATCATCAGAGGTGGATAATAACACATATCCTCTCAGTTATTTACTTAAAATATATTACACTTCTAAGAGTAGTTTTACTGCCTCATACCTTCACAAATTGGCTATTCTACCAACTTCTGTCCAGCATATGCCATTCCCTGCAAAATATCTTGTGAATTCTGAGCATGTCTTCATTTTTGTCTCCCCTTTCCCTGATGCATTCATATTTCTGCCACTAAGATTTATCTCTACCTAAAAGTGGGATTAAGTTAGATTTACGCTAGGTGGCTTTCTCTGTGTTTCTGGATGTTTTCCAACAGCCCTAGTGTGACTTTCGAAGAATTGATAAGTTAATTTGCTGTCGATCCTCCCCGAAGCTATTCTCACAGTACCTTAAATGCCAGTTATTATAGAGGGCTCTTATTAGCATGTAATGAAACGCAGACTGTATGTCTATATGTTAATTAAGAAGGCCACGGGCTAATAATTGAACAAATTAACACTAGAGCCATAATGAAGCCCGGTCCAGCTAAACTAATAAAGTACTGTTCGCTTTGATGTGGAGTGCTATTAGAGATCCATTAGTTAATATGATAGTCTTGCCATAATAAACTCCTATGAAAAACAATTTCAGGGTTTAGTCCGGGTCTAGCCCTGATTTACTTTATTGTCCTGGTTTAGGCCCGGTTATTTGTGATCCATTAAAAGATAATATTCCTACATAAAACTCAGAGCACATGTGGTATGTGAGCAAATAATTAATGCACTGAGCTAAAATGTCCACAAAGCAAGGTTTAGTTCTGGTTTAGCTGTGGTTTATCCGTGGTTTAGCCGTGGTTTACCCGTGGTTTACCCGTGGCTTTGCATTAGTTGCTTGAGATAAATTTTTGCATTCTTACCATAAACTCCTTGAGCCCAGGCATGCGAGCAAATGCAGGAAAATAACACAATCCAGTAAAGCTCCATATTCAGCTCAGTTGCATCATAACCTAAGAGAGTGGACACAAACAAGTAAAGATAGAGTCATGCTGTTATAAACAATGAGCGTTCCAACCTTTTAAGCTTTGACAAAAAATATTACAGAGCAATTTCACCCCAGTACGCAGCCTAACTGTATCTTTTCATTCAACCTAAAGAGCAGGTAATTCAATCACAAATCATGGATTAGTGAGGAACGCTTACAATCAGAGAGCCCTGTACTTGAGAGAGTGACAGGATTGGAGTTGTGTATTGGTGACAAAGCGTGACAAACTTTCGATTCGTTCTCTGAATTTGGAGCAGGTGTGTGGATAGAGAAATGACAGGGGAAAACACACAAGGATTAGATTGACTATTCATGGAGGATTATCTGGAACAAGTGGACTTATGCACTCGAGACCCTCACCGACTCCACACACAACAACGTTTGATCAATACATTATTTCAACAAGGGGAAAGTGTATGTATTGATTTACGTTTTGACCAGACTCACGTAAACTTGAAAAAAAAATCTGTGCGTGTATAATTATGTAGGCTTCTCCAGGCGCCTCAGTTATCTCTGAAATTGAACTGGGAAAGACTTAGTCCAAAATGTCATTAAAGGATGTGCAGAGGTTTAACAGAGAAAGAGAATAAAAGATATAGCTATATGAAACAGTTTAGTTAGTTGGATTCACAATAAAAGTGGATTAAATTATAAAAGCGTGTCGGTGTTTTATGCGTAACGCTGAAAACCCAACAGAGCCCGGAGAAAATGATTTCCAAACTTACTCCACGTGCTCTTCTATCGAGAACATTTGTAAAACCGTATAAGTCCCATTACGAATACAGTGATACAGACGCGCGAGATGTCGATTGGAGATTTGATCGGTATGCCATTACGCACAGGTTTAATTCCTAAGAGCGCGCAAGATTATGGTCAAACATGGGTTAGGTGGACAGAAATAGAGCCAGTACCTTTCTCCTGGGTCCTGTCCTTCTGGTCAGTGTAGACGCCGCCGCGCAATGTGCACTCCTCCTGCTTCTCTCAACAGGATTCCTCCGCTCTCCTCCACGCCTCAGTCACGTTGTAATTTCAAAAAAAGTTATAGGCTATATCCTTTTTAGGTCCAGTAGTGGCTTTGTAATGCCAGCTGATAACGTCAACAAGTTTGTGATGCTCCAAAGCTGCTCAGTGCATGTCCTTTGAGTTTGAACTTTTTGTATTTTACGCGCGGAGAGAATCAGCTGATGGTGATTTATCCCAAGGATGGAAAAAAACAAAAACTCTTTACCTTCAAAAACTAAAACCAGTGAGAACCATGCCGCTCCTTTTAGTGGGTTTACACTCTTTGTTGTGTCTGTCTTTTCTCTCAGCCTCGGACCGGAATCAGTGCTCTATGAAACCCCACCGTTAACACAATCATGTGCTCTGAATACGAGCCTCCCCTTTTCCTCCGCTCGTTCAATCAACGCTGTGTCTGTGGACTCCAAGTGATTGTGGCCAAGTGGAATATGTGCGCAGACTGAGAACGACCGCCCCTGTCTGTGAACGGAGAGAGAGCGCGGTAGAGATAGGAGGAGGAGGAGGAGAAGGAGACGGGCACAGATGAGCTCGGGCTTCAGTTAGGCGCCGAACAGGTTGGAGAATGAGCGATGCTTCGTACTTTCGCCTTGACAATCCAAATTATATAGTCTATATACACAGGTAATTGATAGGCAGGTAAAAAAATAATAATAAATAAATAAATAAACACATTCTTTGAAGTTTTGAAGAACATTCTTAAAGGTGTAGTAGTTTCTTAAAAGTAAAATGAAAAAAAAAATAATAATAATCCTTAAACCTGAATATCTGATTATCTATGACGTAAAGAGTCTAGCGGACAGGGAAGGGACTACGGGAAAACTCGACTACTATTGGTCAAAGTGGTAACCTACAAAATCTGATCTGATGTTGCTAAACCAGGATTGGGGCTTAAGTAAAATAATAATTCTGACAGATTACCGACTTCACATCATATAGGACATGGGTCAGCTTATACAGTTGTGTCATTTTATTTTATAGATGCTTAGATTATATACGTTCATGCTCCAACCTGCAGTAACGTCGTCCTCAATGGGCTCTGTTATGGAGGTTGTGTTGTCATGTGGCATCTTACTTTTAACTGAAACACCAAATTCTATTTCTCCAAGCACTGCAGGTCTCATTTGAATACCCCCTCTTTGCGCAACAGGATGTCTTGAAGTGCCAAGGGTCCCGGCGCTGTGTTTTGGACTTCTTTTATGTTGTTGTGCCTTGTGGAATTTGTACCAGTGGCCAACGCCAGGGCTGCCAATTAAAGGCGCAATACTTTGTCTAATAGCCTAATGGAACCGCTCTTAACTGCAACTCACCATCCCCTTTAGACCAATTATTTATGACAGCCAAAATAGTCTAGTGAACCCCCACGAGCACAGCCTTTACACTTGCGAGCGCTTACGATGCATCTCCATCTCTCTTCCCCCTCGCCCTCCTCGCACAGACACGAGCCTAGCCTCCGGTGTTGCAGTAAGGACTGAAACCGCTAGAGGGAGTGTTTGAGTTTGTTCCCGGTGGTGTGGATGCTCGTTATGACGGATGGCCTGGTCTGATGTTAAGGCCTGGCTGTTATCTGACCTGGTAGTGATGTGTCAGGTAGGATGAAGCAAACACTTATACTGTATATGCTTGAACCCCATTAGGATCAAGAGTTTTAGCTTACACCATCTATACTTGGGCTTGCAGTGAAATAACCAACATCTTGACATGTCTCACCTGCCAACTGAAAAGATCCTTTTAAGAAAATATTGATTTTTGAATAGATCAGACAAACTTGTGTTTTACATTTCAATGCTGACCTTTTTATAGCACACACACACACACGCGCGCGCGCACACACACACGCGCACACACACACACACACACGCGCACGCACACACACATACGCTCGCACGCACATACACACATACACTGAATGGCCTATGGTGTCAGTCATGGCTATAATGTCATTTATTTTGTGTGTAGATGTGCACAGCAGGCCTTGACATGTTCTGTGCTTAATAACTGCAGCTTGTGTTATTGTTTGTCTATTGACGATTGATTAGATTTCATTCTTATTAGTGCAGGACTGAAAAGTATCACTGAGGCTTCTTTGATTTATATCTCGTGTCTTCTGTGGTACTGACCACCCGACAGCCACATACACAGGGTTATGCATAAATGAGCAATAGTGACATTGAATTGAGAGCAATGGAATAATATTTGAAAATTGTTCTCCAGATCCACCTTATTTTCTCATCTGAACACATTTTTATGTTAACAGCTCTTTTCTGTGGCTAATGCTTTTTGATTTATTACCACACAGCACAGAATAAATAATTAGTCCATGTTAGAACCCAGGGTCTCGAGGCCTGCTTTCCCTGTACGTATATCTCTCCCTCTTATAGGCTCAAGCACAACTTGGCATGTCATGCAAGGAGTGCATTATTGCTGCTTATAGCAATGAATCTTTAAAGACATTGTTATTAGAGGGCCACTGGCAGCACACACACATCAGTCACTGGGGTCTCCTATGCCCCGGCCTTGGCCCTGACCTTGTTTTGACCTTAACATCAAAACCTTGTTCTGAACACAACCCAACCTCTCTAGATTCACTTCTTTATTCCAAACCGTTTTTATGTGACCAAAGTGTAATGAGTGAAGATAATACAATCAAACACACACAAACGTGCCAAAGTCTCTATTTTACAACTGTTTGTTCAGTTCAGGGTGGTGCCAGTGCATCTCCAATATAGTTTAGTAAGTGTATTTTGCACTTTTATATGTGTCTGTTCATTAGTCGAGGCGATATCATGTAGTTTCACTTTTGAGGCAGCGTCCCGTTCTTTGTTTTTTAGCACCCGGTTGCACTCTGGATGAACAGAAATGTATCTTTGTTCCAAGATAGATCAAGAATTCCTCTAAATGAAATGAGGCTGTGTTTTTTTAAGATTAAATCTTAGTATTTCTATTGTACAATTGGAATGAATCCCTATGCTGTATACATTATGACTGTATCACTGATATTTTGGCAGCCTATAGAGCCCTGCAGACTGTAATGTGATCCGAGGTGCTTGGTTAAATCTTTTCTGGTCCTATCCTCAGTAATTGATGTTCCCATCAGTGTAATTCAATCACAGCTCAAACACTGCATATCAGCACCAAGCGCTTCCCCACATGGAAACAGCTAAATGGACAGAAAATATACACTAGAGACTGTCAATAATTTCATTGTTTGTGCGTGTGTGGCTGTCAGTTAGCAATCCTAGCTAACAGTCAGCAAAAGGCTTGCATCGTGAGTTAAATAGAGATGTGATAACCAAGATCAAATGCGACAGCTCAACATGCCGGCGGACAGAGGATGAAGCACCGCTGACATGAAATCCTGAGAGGCTCCACTTCCACAGTGAGATTATAGAGTGACAGTTGACATTAGACAAGCCTGTATAGTGTCCATAGACAGGCCCAGGGAGAAGCATGTGTCCACAGACAGGCCCAGGGAGGAGCATGTGTCCACAGACAGGCCCAGGGAGAAGCATGTGTCCCTAGACAGTCCCAGGGAGAAGCATGTGTCCACAGACAGGCCCAGGGAGAAGCATGTGGGAGAGTAAGAAAGAGAAACAATCAGCATCTGTTACCATGGGTTTATGAGCACATATAAAACACTGTTAATTAGTTTTACAAGTAATTGCACTGGCTTGTTCTTTCAATTAGCATCATTCACCAGCTCCACAGCCCAGGCATGTTCTATTCAGGTCTCCTAGTGACACTGCATTAAGGGTAGAGTACTCTGTATGGATCTGAGGAGACATATTAGAGAACATAGCGAGTGGTGGCTAGTGGTGGTAGCTCCATCTGGGGCCTTACATAAAAAAGCACAACAAAGCACATTTAAAAATGAATTGTGATTAATCACAGCCCAAAGGTGTGATTAGCTTGATTTTTCAAAATGACCAATTGAAAGCACTAACAAAAAGCAAAACTAGACGCACATGAAAAGCAATGAATTGGGCTTAGACTAGGGGTCTTCTATTTCTGGTTTGGGGCTGAGTTTGTATATTTGGCCATCTTACAGATACATAATGGGAAAATACCCTGGATCATGTTCTAGAAGTTCCACGGCCCATTACTCGAATTTCCTGAAGAATCATGTTGATATTCCTGAGAAGGGTTCATGTTACTATATTATGAGAAAAGCATTCTGGACAATTGTTAAACTATATTACTACCATGAAGCCCTTCCAGTCATAACCACAATATGAAAGTCATCCTATAAGAGTCTCAACTGAAACATTGTTTACATTGAATTTGTTTTGTCGAACACTGGCATCTTAAGGACAGTATTAAATTGGCATCTTAAAAGGATGTATACTGGAGGTATACTGTTATAATAAAACCATAGCCTATTGGGTAATGAGGAATGAGTGCACTTTGTTCATATCTGACCGCTCTAAACAAGTGTTGCTCTGTTGTTTTAGATGGTGTATTGCTTCCCTTTAGCTTTGGACTTGAGTTGATTATAAAGTTGATTTATAGTTCGTTAGACATTGCCCAAACATAGGAGACTTAACTAAGAAAAATGCAGATTCCGTGTGCAACCCGACAGGCAGACACAGGAAGCATGACGGTCCATTATTATTTGACACCATCTGCTTCATGTCAGCCTTTTTGTACTAGACACTTCTCATTCTCTCTCACACATGAACGTTCACATGTCCAAAGGAAGGGTCATTTTTCACCGGGGTAATTGGTGGCGAGGCACATTGCCCTTGGGGATTCGATAATTCATAACCTCCTCCCATCTTGATATCGGAATGCAAGACAGAAATGGACTGAGACAGAGGGCCCAGTGTGTGAGGAGGTGGCAGCATCATTAGGGAGAGAAGAAGGTAATGGCTCTTATTGATTCCACCCCGCCGGGCCTGCCAAACCATTTCATGTTTAAAACAACACTGATCCTCATTACCAAGGCAGACACCACACCACCGCTACCGCCACTAATATATCGCCCTTCTGAGCAAGACAGGGAAAGGTGAGAATGAGAAGAAATAAAACAGAAATAAAAATAAAGTGTTGAAAGGGGTTCGCACAGCTTGAGTTCTTCCTAATGCCGTGGCTTGAGTGGTATAAGTAATTACACTCATCCTTTAATGCAGTTTTTTCTCTTTCTCTCACTCTTCTGCATGCCCCACAGTGTGTATTAAGGCTAAAGAAATTACTTAAATACCCACTGTTTAGATCTGTCAAATGATTCTCAGCGTCATTATCCAGGCTTTGCCACTAACACACTGCTCTGTCTTCACGTCGGGCCACGGGCAAAGACTATCATTAAAGCAGCGACAAGCGCAGCCCTCACTTTGACTTGAGGATAGTTTACTACATCAAACGCTTCCAAACGCACAAAGAAAATACTTTGAGAATAAAGAGACACATTGTCATTTTGTATTTGTTGCTGATTCATTTAGACGCTGGTGGGATTAGATCACACCTTAATACGCACACGATAAAGGGAAAGAAAAGCTCCTCGAATTCGTGAAATCATCTGTTAGTTTTATGTTCAGTTAACTTTTATTTGGATCTTATTTGTTTCATATCTTGTAGAAATGTTGAAAAAGTGGAGAAATGGCAGTTTTTATGTGAACAAAAAGTCCACAGTATCACTTTATCACATTATTCATTTCTTGGATTTTTTAAGCAAGGCTGACTTTTTTCAAAGTCAATTTCTACACTGTGCGAATCCTTATAAAATAGAATAAAAATAATCATATTCACCGCATGTGGAGGTAAAAGGGTTCTCCAGGGAGTATCAGATATATACCGCTACCTTGAGCAGAGGTGTTAATCTCTTGCATCCAGATATAATAAGACATCCATGATTTGCCACATTGCAAACTGGAATTTGAGCAAGATTTGAGCTTTGTTGCTAAAATTCACACATTTTGACTCATTTAGGATCTGTTAACATCTATTTCCACAAGACACAAGGTAATAAAATGTGTAAATGTGCTTCAAATTGTATTAAACTGAGAACTTAAAGTAAACTGATATCATTTGCACATTAATTTTTCACATCTTTTCTTTCAGTGTGCCACATTTTTCGTCACACAGTACTAACAAGCAGCCTTTGTATCAGTGCCTCATTTATTTATTTTTCACTAACGAGTAACTGAGCATACTCTCACACTGTCTGTGTCAAATTCGGCTCCAACCTAATGGTAGTCAAAGTGAGCAGGAAGGAAGCAGGAAATGTTAATTTAAAGTTGTTACTTCTTCCCTCTCCATACTAACTAACTATCTATCTAACTAACTAACTAACTAACTAACTAACTAACTAACTAACTAACTAACTAACTAACTAACTAACTAACTAACTAACTAACTAACTAAACCATGTAAATAAATTAAAGATACTGGTGTCTTTGGTCATTGTTGGCGAAGCAAGGCCATACACAAAATGAACAGTAAATCTTTTTTTCTCTGCTTATTTTTCATAGAGGTGGCTGGAAGGGCTGGAGCCAGGCAACTATGAGCCTGTGGCGGGGTACAATCCTGGGGCACACTATATAAGAACTGATACATTTTTAAATAAATGTTTTGCTGGTTTGAAGTCCCACATGGTTACAAAATGGGAATATATAACACTATGTCACACAAAATAAAGATGTATATGCAGAATTACCACAAATACAATGCACAAACTCATGCAATCTAAAGCACAATATCAAGAAGACAGAGCAAATCAGCCATCACTCTTCTAAATCTGTGCAATTTCTTCTACGTCAAATGCTGTGCATACATTTAACTCAAGCCTTATTAAATCAAAATTTTCAATAAAGATGCCACTTTGGGTGTGTACATTACTAGACTCAGATGCTTAGTTGCCAATCTGCTCCCATGCAAGAATGTGTGTGTGAGAGGTTGCTATTGGACACATGCTTTACCATGAAATGCCTCTATTGATGGTAGTCAAGTCAATGGCATCCACACATGTCATCCCCACAGTCAATTACCTCACAGAGAGCGGGGTTATCGCACAGATCTCAGTGACTGTGTCCCTTAAAACAAGCTGTCTTTATGAAGAGAAAAAAAAAAATTTCAACTTTCCTTTTTGACCTTTATACTATATTTCCTCATAAAAAAAAATACTTGGAGGGGTGGGGGTGGGGGGGGGGGGCACTTCTTCTTCTTCATAATAAGCCATATAAATGTGCCTCTTTAAACACCATGAAGTCTGAATGAAAAAAAATCTATGCAATATTAATGAACTGGAACTTGGGCCTAAATTAAGACGCCAACTAGTTAGACAAGAGAAGAATGGAGTGTTGATATGAATAGACTCCATGTAAAGTGCCCAGAAGATTGTAGCTAGCATGTGTTAATTGAGCTCTACGATAAATAAGCACGAATTAGATGAGCACTTGGTGTTTGGGCGTTGATCAGCTATGTGCGAGTGATGAGAATCGACTTGGAGTCCCAATTTCCAATAGCAATCACAGTGTGACATCTCTTTCCCCAATTAGAGCTGCGGCGAGATGAGATGAATCCAGAGGGAACTGCTGGTGCTTTGAATAACTTGTTGTCTGCTTTTATAGTGTCTCTGTTTCTCTGTGCGACCTGTAAAGGATGCGAACGCTGCGGAGCCCATGAACACATTGTACCAGTAGCAGAGAGAAAGCCGTAGAGTTATGTTCAACAACTATATTTCAGCAGAGTGGTAAATAATTAGGATTAGTCAACCACAATTTTCATGTAAAATACAAATACATGAAATGACCTTCAGTAAATAAGCTGACAAAAGTATAACTGAACATATCTGCAAATCCATTTCTTTGATCGTATGGATTCTAAGCTTAGAGAGCAAATAATATTACTATCTGATTACTTGTTTTCAGGTTCAGTTACCTTATGAAGGTCTAATATTTTTGTTATACATAATCCCTGGTTACACAGTATGAAATGACAAATGCATAATAGATATATTAAGATAAATATTCCGCAAACTGTTCAAAAATACACAAACCTATTGTTTGGCTTTGAATGTGGATTTCACCTGAAACTCATCATTAATTATTAAATGTGTAAAGGCACCACCACTGGAAAAAAGTAATGACTATTCATTATGTACACACATAACCACAATAATATCAATAATATCAATTCTATTCATTATATCAATCAAATCTTAACCAATAGTATGTGATTTTCTGCTCTGTAATGGGATACCGTTTCATGATTTTCCTGTCTGTCAATAGTGGTCTGACTGCACTAGGTGCAGGGGGCCTGTTTTTGTACAATGTATAACATCTTTATCACCTACAATAAAGCTATACTTGCCGTTTAATAACTATGGGAATTAAACTTTCCCAAACATATTAGCACTGTATACCAAAGTGTAGTATTGATTCATATTGCAGCTGCTATACAAAGACATTATAGCTGAGCTAATTAGCACGTAGCACTAAGTGTTGGCAAACACTCCACAGGTGCAATGCTTTGCATGATTAAGCAAAGTAGGACTCAGTGAATGGGGCTTGATGTCAAAATCATTTTGTGTTAAGCCACATGATTTGTATCACAATTTGTCAACTACATACTCAAGTAATAAATATTTCTGGAAGAGCATGTGCAGCACTGTTTATATGTTTTAGGCATGTGTAAAGAAATGTAAATTAACTAGGCCCACTCTGTCATCCCCAACATCAAGGTGTAAATCAGCAAAACAGCCCCATACGTCTGCCACAACTGCTATGGCACAAACGGGCACCTTAATCAGACATTGTGTGATTTCTAAGGGTTTTTATATTGTTAATGAGCAATTAAGAGGCCCCGCCCCCAAACCTGGACAAACATGGGAGGGGTCTATTTAACTTTTTTTATGTTTTTGGCAAATTTTGTTAATTTCCCTAAAACTACATTCTTTCAGTCTATAGAGAGCGCTGGCATCTTATTGGTCAGATGTATTCAGGGCCGGGGGTCATTAGGTATTTCAGGTTAGAGCCTAATCGGGCAAAGTATGTTCAAGTTAGAGGCTGTCAAATATACCTGACCTCCCAAATTCAATTCAAAATGGCCGACTTCCTGTTTGTTGTAGGGTGGGG
>JAVQKC010136680.1:0-11818 GCA_036025475.1 Philypnodon macrostomus
TCTTCACAAACATCCAGACAAATCAAAAAAGTGATTAAGGTCCCATTGGTAACAGTTGTAGCACGTACGGGGCAGACGTACGGGGCCGTTTTCGCCGATATACACCTTGCTGTCGGGGATGACAGCACAGGCCTAGTTCGTTTTTGAGTTATTGTGTTCACAGCTAGGATCTGCAGACGCGGACATGGACGAACGTGATTCCATAATATATAATTTATTATTATATTATAATTTTGTAATTATAAAGTTTCTGTGTTTAAAATATTTTTATAATTGAATCATTACTATGTACTGTATTATCAAAGAAATGCCTGCTCCTGAATTTAGTGAACAGTAGAGGTAACTGAAAGTAAAAAAAAATGTTAATGATGTAAAATGCATAAAAAGAATAACACACCAACCATTTCTTTTCCAGCTGTTATAGATAAAAGTCATAATAATCACACTTTATTGGAAAGTTATAACATTTATGAGTATAAAATATAATTGAAATGATACTCTGGACTGTAATATTAAAGACATTATTACAGTCTAAGCAACATGGGAAAAATTGTATATTAATATTATTCCTATATCGAAACAACCACAATTTAATATCTTCTGACTTGGGAATTTCAAGAAATAAGCTTTTGCAACAATTCCATCACAATGTAATTAAACTGTGTTTTGAATATTTATTTATTTTTATTATTTTGACATAAATCAGTGACTTGACTGTCCTTCTCTTGGAATACATTAAAATATTATAATAACAGAAACAGAAAATAACACAAAGAATATAGACTTTATATATAAACTCAAGACGATCATAAAGATACTGTTCAACACAAAAACACCAGGTTTGCTCAGTTTGGCCTTGGAGCGCTCTCTTTAAAAGCCTGTTTAAAAGCAATTTGTGGTTTTGGTGAGACTTGTGACTTGACCCGAGACTTTCAGGGACATTCATCCTAGGAAGGAAGCTTCATTCACCCCACAACAACTTATTTAGGATCACACTGACTGAAGTTTTTGTTTTAAGTAAAAAGTTGCATATTTTCCCTTAAATTCCTTGCATTATACAGATATTAATCAAAAAAGTCAAGCCAACATTATAATTTTAAACCCAAATACTGTATACATGCCATAATATCAGTGTGAAAAGCAAATTAGACAAGGTACAACCTAGTCCATTTCCTCTCACATTCATTCCTAATGGGTCATTTAGTGTCAACAATTCTCCTAATGCATGTCTTTCGGTGGAGAGAGGAGGCCATAGAGAACCCACAGCAACACAGGGAGGACATGCAGTCACACAGAAAAGTGTGGAATGGCCCAAACATCCAGGGGTGTCCAAATCTTTTATTTCCAAGTGGTGCCACTTGGTGAGGTGACCGATTTCAAAAGTCCCCTTTGGTTGTATCTGTTTTCAGGACACATTTGTTTCTTTTAGTGTCCCTCTATAGTATAATCACACCAAAAAGTAGAACGATATCTGCACAATTAATGCTTTCTTTTAATTGGAATATGTTGAGTCACATGCAGTAAAAAGACAATGTGGGCCAATTCAGAGGTAAGGGCCACAAAACATTGCTGTGTGGGCCGGATTTGGCCCCTGTGTCATAGTTTGGACTCCCCTCTATAAAAAATAGCAGAACATTTTCCTCTGTCAATTTAATCTATTTAAAGGATTTCTAAGTTGAATGTAACAGAGAGCAGGTGAGCAGTACCATCTCCACTATAGTGCGACAAATTATAAAAAATGGTCAAAAATCTTCTGATGCCATTTCTCCAAGTGCTGTCTGTTGGCTACATTTCACAGCAGCTCATGTCTTCTCAGTGGTGAGCTCCTCTACTTCACACAAGATTGAGCCCCACATGTGAAGACGAGGCAGAAGACACAAGGACTGAGGGGCTACAGCTAAATGAAGCCATTGTAACTGAAAATCCTCCTTTAATAAGGTTCACGCTGTCTACAACTTCATCATTTTCCCCTGAATGATAATTACTTTATTCAATCATGTTCAAGGTTTTAGTGAAAGCTAGCATTGATTGATTAACTTCAATTACCATGCTTGCATTTGCATAGATAAAAACTGCTTTTCAATTTGTGAGTGGCACGCGGGTGGAAACCCTGCCTGGATATTTGCATTTCAATGTGAACGCGGAGGGATAAAGGTGGGCGCGGGGTCTGATCACCGCTAAGCCCTTTCTGGTCGGCTGCTCCGGCGTGGCTCATAAACACCCTTTGTTATGATGCTGGGCGCTGGAGCACACAGAGGAGGAGAGAGCTGTAGCAGTAGACTTGACGGCTCTGTTTGGGGGATTAGGACCATGCAGGCACTATACTACCACAACAGAGGTGACACCAGGCGGCTGTAACTTTATGGACAGGTTAGGGAGTTCCAATCTATCAACTAAGGGGACATTGTATTGTGATATAAAGTTATCTTCACAATCTTCTAATCTGGGAAGTGTGTTGCATTCAGTCATGCTGTGCTCATCACTGTCATTTTTACACAGTGTGCCAGCGTTCATATTAATAAAATATGGACAAAACAGTATTGCAAATTATGATGAACATTGGGTGTACATTGAATTTGGAGTTCAAGACAATAAAAAATATAACTGTGATAATTAAAAAAAAGAAAAATATTGTAATTGTGATCTTACAATTCTATGGCCTTTGACCGCCACCCGATCCACACTGCACCGGCCCCTTATAGTGGGTCCACGGGAGGGCGGCCCCACGTCGTCCTTTCGGGCTGGAGGATGGAAAACTCTTACCTAACAGTGAGAAGGTACTAGGTTTGATCTTTGGGTCAGGAAGCCTTTCTGCATGGAGTTTGCATGTCCTCACTGTGTCTCTGCAGGTTTTCTCTGATTTACCTCATCAACCTCAAACATGTACAATGGTCTAATTCTCCTTCTAGATACATCCGGAGATATGGGTCCCAAGCCACTGCACTATGGTTGCCCACTGCTCCTGACAGGTTGCCCCAGTGGCATTGAGGGATGGGTCAAATGCAGAGAACATATTTTCTTACAGGGTCATGGATCGGACCACCAAACTTCTGGTTAGTGTAGGAACTGCTTTATCACAAAGCTCTTACAGTACACAACATCTTTATTCATTAGTAAAACACCGATTCACTATTGTGCATGCAAACAGAGAACTCCAGTTAGATGTCTTAATCAATCTGATGACATTGTGCATCTGAATCTAAGTCTTGGGATTTCACAGACTGTGCACTTGTATATGTCTGTGCTGTAGGTATATGTATGGTTAGGGCTGGCTGCACTAATGGAGCTGTGTGGAAACACATGAAACATTACCTCCCATTTCTACACGTCTTATTCATTTTACATCGATCAGACCTCAGGCAATGTATGCTATTTTTGTATTTAGCGAATGTACCCAATCATTTTTGTATTTAAATGGAGGACCATTTAGAGTTGGCTAATCATTCCCATTCCTTACTTCCTTAAGTGAAACAAAGTTGGTCTAAAACTCACTGTTGCCCTTGCAACTGAAGGGTCGTCGCCCCAACCGCATACTGTTGTTGTGCCTGGGCAAGCACACCCACATTGCTCAAGTATGTATGTGTTAGTGTGACATGCCATGTCTCTGTCAGTGAGCCCCAGAGCAGTTGTGTCTAAAATAGTGTGAACTTTGTTATTGTTTTTTGTGTATGTTTATATCTCTTCTGCAATCCAGACATAATTGGGGAATTTCATTGATCTTAAGCTAAGCATACAGCTTGGAGTAAGATCCAAATTTCATGCAATTTTCATGACATACAAAAAAAACAACATTTTTTGGTTTTTAGATATCACAAAACCAATGCACCTCTCTAGTAGCAAGCCCAGGCAAATGAAAAGTGTGGTGTCAGGAAGGGAATGTGGCACTAGACCTTTGCTGAATCTATGAAAAACACTGCACACCGAGTTACTACAAAAAGCCAAAAGGAAAGAAAATACAGAATATATTGTATAGTCTTACACATTATCTGAAGGAATCATGTACTGAGGATTTAAATTAAATCTTATATTTGCTCCATGTTCACATTCTGCATTTCCCTTTCCCTTGACAAGCTGATTTTTCTAACTTTAAGTGATAATGAAAAAACCAACAGATAGTCATAATTGCGTCATTGTAATTGGACGGCATGCAAGTGTGAAGAAAGTCCATACTGGCTTTATCAGTGCCGTGAGCTAAAATAAAAAATAATGAGGTGAGGTGCTTTTTACATGTAATGTATAGAATCTCCAATTTAGTGCGGTACACCTCGGGATCACAGATGTGCCACTTATGCACTAGTATTGGGATTACTGTCACCTTTGTCTGCATATTTCCTTTGATTAATGTCACCCAAACGCTGTGTCTTCCAATTGAGAAGCCAGTTCATTTGCATGATTTTTTGTTCATGGTGCAAATTTTGGGGATAAATTAGTCAGTCGAAACCATCTTTGTTGGCGTGGCACTGACTGATTTTTACTGGGAGGATGAGGAGGAGAGGTCTGGGAGCTGTAGTGAGACAGAAGTACACCTGTGAGGTATGCTAATCATTAGCATCACAGTAATGGCCTTATTTACCTGAGGATAAAAAGCACAAATTAGCATCAAGGTGCTCTAGATGAACCCCAGCTAATAATACAGGCTGTTTGTTAGCTGCTTTCTTTAGTGCATCAGTGACACTTATTATTTTAAAACATTTGCAAAACTTTTCCAAACTTTCCAATTTTGGTGGGAACTGAAGTTTATATGGATAATTATTAATGCAATGGTTGATTTGTTATTAGAGAATATATCATACAATACATCAAACTGCCATAGAATGATTATCATATCTTAAATAAGCTCATTGATAGACTGCATTAATAACCATATTGCCAAAAATGTCAGTATTATTTACATGTATGAACACTTTTGCTTTGCTTGAGCCAGAATAGCCGCTTTCCCAGAAGGATGTCCAGCACTATTGGTTCAGTGTTCTCTCAAAGGTTTTAAAATTATATTTAGAAGAATACTGCTGTATGGACACATGTGATAGATCAAGGCTTGACAATATATATTATATTATATCCTATAGACCCTTTAAAATTCTGGAATGGAGGCGACTGGAGTAACTTTTGAAAAAAAAAATAGGATTTGTGGTGACAGCTAGAATAATTCTGAGCATACAATAAAAACAACTTTTGTGGTAATCTTTAATAATTTCTATAAGTACTGGTCCAGTAAAACCACAAAATCTATAAAGCCAAACTGTTCATTAATCAGTACATTTAAATAAACATACAATGTGAGTTACATTCACTAATGTTTCCTAACTAGGCTCTGACGTCACCTACATGTAGCAGAGTGATCAAAACCAAAAGTATTATGGTTTTGCCTCTAGTTTTCTCCATTCTGGAATTTAGAACTTTCTGTTCGCAAACTTTGCAAAGGTCTATTATAGGTGATTTATAAACCCCTTTTCTATTTGTAAACATTCTAAAAAATGTACCTGGAAATTAAATAGACCGTAATGCATTTTCAATGGACAAATGCTTTATGCATCAGACATTGCAAAGTCAAAATTAACAATGTGGTATCAGCTACAGGTAATGTCAGAGTTGTTTCAAAATATTAGTGACAGTACAAACGGTTAACCGTTTTATTTTTATGTAGCATTTAGCATTAAATATTAGCATTGAGGTAAAGGCTAAATGAGATTGGTTTCTTGGTTTTTAGGATTTATTGGACGAGGAGTTACAGCATTCTTCAAATTTCTGCCATTTTCACTAACTTCTTCTTCATGGAAAATGCATTATTGTCCATTTCATTTTCATGCACAATTTCTATAATGTTTACAAACTGAAAAAGGGTCTATAATAATAAAATTCATGTCTTTGGGCAGTGGGACCCACAGTACATGGGGAGGACATACAGACCCCTTACCAATATAACATGCAGTTGCATTATTATCAAACAATGGAATTAGCTTCAAGGTGTCCATAGAGTTAATAATCCCTTCAGACACTTGTTTTGTTATCAGCCTCCTGAGTGGTTTAGCCCAGCACAGCATTAGTATGTCTTCAAACATCTGACTGTGTGCCTCGGAGGGCCTCCCAGATGGTGAGCATGAGCATCTGGAGACACAGGTTGAATTAACACCACTGGCTCCTCGTTTTCTCTAAATGAGTGTCATTCAATTAATCTAATTATTAGGCACGCTAAACCCAGGCCTAATAGATTCTTATTATCTCATCATTATGGTCTCTTACACACAAGTGGTTACAGAGCAGCGCAGCCTCCAGCACCTCTCAATGCTTCAGCCTCATGGTAAAAACAACTTCAATCAAAACTCCTTCTGTATAGAACCATCCATGAGTAATATATTCAGATAAACTGTGTAATGATATTAGTTAGTTTCAGCCCTAGATAGCGTTTGTGCCATAGACAGAACCACATTTTTGTAATAATTCCATTATGTAATCTGTCAAAATGTAATAAACTGACCTTACAAATATGCATTTCATGTAATAGTTTGTTGTTACATTTCAGGAAGGTTGTTACAAAATGCAAAAGTTCACACAATTTGTAATAACTTTCTCAAACTGTAACATCAAATGTTATTATGGCCCCAGCCTACAACAAACATGAGTCAGAAATCAAATTTGCACATACTTTTTAGGCTCAAATAGACCCTTCCCATGTTTGTCATGGTTAATTGCTTATTAAGATTATACAAACACTTAGAAACCACACAATGTCTGATTAAGGTGCCCATTGGTGCCATAGCAGTTGTGGCAGACGTATGGGAGCGTTTCACCCATATACACCTTACTGTCGGGTATGACAGCGTAGGCCTAGTTACAAAATGTGGTTTTATTACATAATGAAGAGACATTTTTATTACAATATATGGCTCTGCATGCCACCTTTTACAATGTAGCTGTTTACAAGCCTTAAAACAGGAATTACTAACCCTTTTGAGTTGGAGGGCTTCCTAAAGAGAGTTGAAAGCACTGTTATGAAAACTCTAGGACAATTGTTTTGGAATTCCCTATTCCCCACTATTTCTCATGTTTTTATATAAAGGAAAGAAACTCAGAGATTATCATTTGATCTGTTCTCTAAAACTAAAAATTAAAAGTTCTTTGTTTTGCACAACATTGGCCATCGACAGTATGTAGGCCTAACACCAATATCAGTCAACCTTGTGATTGTTGAGCTGATACCAATGTGCAACAGAGAATGGTATGAAGTGCTACCAATTTGTCACACCCTGGTAAATACTCACCCTGGTTTTTCAATTAATGAAACAATGATAATATATTATTATTGTATTATTCCTGACAAATGTTAGAATTGGTAGTAAGGGAATGTTTCAGAAGATAAGGTTGTTGTCTTTATAAGAGATACATCCTTTTGCCTAACCCTGCCCTATAAGCTTCTATTAGCTCGTTAGTCTACTCTGGCTTGACACCCTGGTAAGTGTCTTTCAGCCAAAATATCCAGAGAAAGAGATTATAAGTGAAATGTATACTGTAGCAGTCAAAAGGTAGCTCACATGTTTCATTATCAACAATTTGACAAAGAGGCAGAACAGCAGTACAAGTTAGCTGGTGCTCATTTTTGTGTTAATGTTAAGCTATCCAATGACTTCTGAACATGGCTCATTTTTTTCTGTATAATCATGGTACTGCTGACTTGACTAATGTTTTTCAAGGAAGTCCCAAGAACTGTAGTCAATTTACAGAATATGTCAAAAGTTGGGAAACACTCACTGTTATTGATAGTACCAGCCATGAGTCTGTCTTCGGTAATGTGTATTGTTGGTACATTGTTGCTTTTGCGCATCTCAAGTGTGGAAGGAGGCACTATGGCTATTCAAACAATACAGCGTGCTTTTTAATAGTTAATAAAAATAATCTAAAAAATTGAATTTTTCAGATTTATCAGATTGAATGTATTTAGCAGTTGTGAATTGGATCAGATTTACTTTGACCTTTGCACCAAGGTAAAAGAAGTGAACTCTATAGCCGAATGAATGATCAGGCAGGTACAGTTCACGTTAAACAGATGGGCGAGCTAGACTAGGAGTCTATACATTACAAAGAGATGGGCTTGAACAGATGTCCATCACAAAGAAATAAGGAAGTGGGAGGCATGGCTGGGTTAAGGGTGTGCCTCTCCAGCATGCATGTGCTAATTTGATTGACACACGTAGTTTGAAGAAGCTGAAAAAGTATTGCTGGGTTGCAACCACGTGACCCAAAATCCAGACAGAGCAGGAAGTGCTAAACACCGGTTCATAACACACAAACAGGTTTCACATACACACACACAGGCTTCACATAAACACACAAGCTTCACATACACACACAGATTTCACATACACTCACAGGCTTCACACAAACACACACAGGCTTCACATACACATACAGGCTATTAATAGTTTATTACACTATACAAATGTATTAATACTCATTCTTACGCTATACAACTGTGACATGGGAAACAGCAACCTTTTATAACACACGAGTGTTGTCTCAGCTCCCATAGACTTTCAATGGAGAATAATTTTTCTGTGGGTTTTCTAAAATGGTTTTCTTTATGAGTAACTATTATCGATATAAGTAGTATATTTTCATTTTCTCCTGATTCGATTAGTTATGACAGCCGTAAACCACACAAAAGTTCATTGAGCGTCTACTTCCTGACCCCCATCTCCTTTTCGCAGCACTGACAGCTGCGACCCAGCAATTCCAAGTAAGCTTACAACCTAATTGTAACATTTGTATACATTTAGTTAAACTAAATAGCATGGATTTTCTTAATGAATATTGAAATTTATACAATTTCAATCACATAATTGGTCGCTTTTTTCTCTTACAAGATCTGGCAACATATGTCCTCATTCAGTTGGTGAAGAGTGTCCAAACCTTAGACTGGTATTGAAATACTTTAACTATTAGGCATGCAAAGACCAAGGCCTAACAGATTTTTCATTCATTCTTTCATTCATTCTGGTCCCTCACTCATCAGCCCAACTCCTAAATGAGCCTGCAGCACCTCTCCTCCGTACATCTCAACCCATGGACAAGTTTTGTGCAGAACTTGACAAACTTTAAATGATCTCATTAACATGCAGCTTTCTACTGAGTGTGAAATGTTCTCCTTTCTGGTCCTTTTGGATGCAGAGCCCTGCTGCTTTTCATGTAATCAGTCACTGATTTTGAGCTGAACACCAGCCGAATCAAATTAAGTCTGTGTAGGACCGGAGTAAGTGACACTCAGGAACGGAGGAGCACAACTCATTATCTGTGTGGCACAATACAGCGTGCCTCAGGGCAGCAAAGGCAACACATACACACAGGATGTAACACAAAGTAACTCGTTTTTTTTGTTGTATTTGATGGAATAGGCACAATACATGTTAAAACAAATTACATATTTTTTTTTAAATTGATGATTTATAGTTTGTATGACCTCCTTGTGTTACTGTGGGTGTTCTCCACATAGTTCCACTTTCTCCCACGGTCCAGAGACATACATGCATTTAGGAGAATAGGTACTCAAACACAAACAAAATTTGGTCCTAGTAATTAAATATGAGAGTTAATGGTTGTCTGTCAATATGTCAGCTCTGCCCCTGTCCATGTCCGCCTAAAGCCCATAGTTGCTGGGACAAGCTCCAATCACACACCACCTGCAATCAGATGCATGTTCTCATTGGCTGTTTGGTTTCCACAAGCCTAGTCAAGTCAACAGTAACTTGGGCTTTAGAACAGAGAAGCCAGATGAAATTCAGACACTGACAATGCCTTCATGTGAGATTTAGAAGGCCCGCCCAAGCACATGCATGTGATAGTGAATGGCTGTCCAAGATGTGCTCCATCTCAGGCCAAAAGTTGATGGAATAGGTTCTAAGCAGAATAGTTAATAAAACATGTCAAAAGAACACATCTAAAAGGTTGAATTTTCAGTCAGATTGAATGCATTTAGCAGCTGTGAATTGGATCAGATTTACATTCACCTTTGCACCGAGGTGAAAGGAAGTGAACTCTATAGCTCTGACACTGACTGCATCAATTAGACCATCTATTCCTGCATCTATTCCTGAAGTCCATATCCGAACTCCCGTGGCTGCTCATGCTACATTGGCCCCAAACAAAAAGCACAATTTTGAAGACGTCGCTCTGCTGTCAGTGACATTATGGACAGTCAGAATGGGCTCAGTGTCAGGGGCTCATCATCATCATCAGAGGACCCCCACCCCCCCCACACACACACACACACACACCACCACCACCGACCCTCCAGAGCCCCCCGCCGGCCGGAAGGAGCCCTCACCGATTTGGAGTGGCCCCTGCTGGGACCGCTCAGCCACTGGAAGGGCATGGAGGGGGGTTGACTGTTGACAGTGCCCACCCTATAGGCCCACCCTCCCCCACCTCTCAGATCTGCAGATCTGTGTATGTTTATGCCTGCGCCTGTCATTTGTCTCCATATTGGCCTCTTCTGGTGCAAGCCGCTGTCAATAAAGAGACACACTCCAGGCTGTGTGAATCACTTAAAAGGAGAGCTGGACATTATTAGAGAAAAATAGAATCTGACACATTACACGTGGAAATATTATTTTGTTAAAATTCATTATATTTGCTTAAAGGAACAATGTCAATCGTTTCATTTAGAGAGATTGTTGACACACTAATACAGCGTCTGTACTTAAGAGTGCAGCCTGCAACAAAATATTCCTGTCTCGTAATGGGCTCTATTTATTTCCAATAGAGCCTGCACGGCGGGTAAAACTGAGCATTCTAGAATTCTAGATTTGTATATTGTTTTTTTTTTCTTTTTTGCATAGTTTCACAAAATAGATTTTACACCACATCATTCTAGGCATCCAGCCCCATTTATCCAGGTTTGTCAATGGCACAAAGATTTCACTGGCTGTTCAATTGCTGGCAGTGGCCATCAAATCCGCACAAAACACATGCCATTATATAAAAAGTGTATGTTTCATTGTCCAGAAACATCTTCTGTTCTGCCTATTACCTCCACTCACCTGAGCACTCCCTTTGAGCAGACCCCGGATCAGCCTCTTTTCTTTACCCAACCTCGTCCTACAATGCAAACAACACTGCAACTTCATTCACTCGGAAGAGATACCAATTTTACCCCTGCAAGAGTCATATCAGGCACGTTAAACAAAGCAAACAACTGCATCGAATTCTGATAGCACCAAGCTAAGCCCTCAATTTGAGCCTCCCCTCAGAAGAAAGCGCCTCTCTTACACTTCAAATATATTCCTTGCTCCAGATGCATTGTGTTATCATGAGAGTGTTTACCTAGTCAATCTACATATGGCTATCTAATATCTTTGTGCCATTGAGCAGGTTGGGAGCGCGAGTCCCTAGGGTTTCAGATCTGGGATTATGCATGGCGGGGGTTGAACTCTTGCCCCTGTGTGATTGAAAGACCCGCGCCGGCTTACGCCCTGTTTATTGTACATTTGCATTGCTGCGTTTGGGCCACACTGCTGGGAACTATCAGTATCCAGGCACTCTCATATCGCTGTAATTCAGTTTCTTCTAGGCCTCTGTAGCGGATTGAGAAGTCTTCAAGGAAGGCTTAGAGCTCCAAGATATGGCATCACCAAAACCATATTTAGGCCATATCTGTTTGTTGTTTTTTTTTCTTCAAGCATATTGGACATACACACACAGGCTTCACATACACACACAGATTTCACATACACACACAGGCTTCACATACACACACAGATTTCACATACACACACAGGCTTCACATACACACACAGATTTCACATACACACACAGGCTTCACATA
>JAVQKC010136684.1:0-10462 GCA_036025475.1 Philypnodon macrostomus
CCTTATATTCACACCCTTATATACACACCCTTATATACACACCCTTATATACACCCTTTTATTCACACCCTTATATACACCCTTATATACACACCCTTATATACACCCTTATATTCACACCCTTATTTACACCCTTATATTCACACCCTTATATACTCTCTTATATACACCCTTACATACACACCCTTATTTTAATGATTAATCTTCGTTGTTCAGGTAACATTTAACGCCCTTAGCAATGTTTTAGCATTTAGCTTCTTTCTTAGTTTATCTTGTAGCAGGTGGCCCTAAACAAGCTTTTCTTTATGGCCCACCAAATGAGACATAACTGAACAAACACACACAAACACATATAGACTAATATAAGAAATGACATAATCACCAATAAAAAAATATTTTGTAGAATAAATAGGAAATAATAAAGTTGTGCAAAATAAAAAATAAACCACAAGAAAACTCCCTGCACAGTACCACTCCTAAATTGTCTTTTAGGGCCCATTTGAGTATTCAAAACAGTGCCCTATTACACTTGCAAGATATAAGAAAATATAAACCATACCAATGCCACTGGTAACTTTAAATGACCTTTCTGATCGTGTGGCCCCCCTAGTGGTTGTGGTCCAAAACAACCACATAGAGTGTTTATACCAGGTGGCTGGCTAAGGTTATAATGGTCCTCAAGTGTCCAGAGAGCCCACTGTAGTTGTCCTTAATGTCCTGTCCATCATCTGCAATGCAAATGAAATGAAATCACACGACCACCATCCAAGTAGGCCGGTGTAACCCAGGACATGTCTCCCCCTGGGGCCGGGCAATGGTTGATTTTTAGCGGGGCAGTTATGGCCTGATAGCTGTAATTGTAACAAAGCTGAGGTTGTGGTGTGAGTTATGGTCCCCGAGTGGCCACATCAGAGCCGCAGCACTTACACTGATGTCCTTGAGATGGCCATGGGGAGGGTTTACTGTCATAGGTCAAACTGCGTATCACATATAAAACTGGAAATTATGTTTAAACTTATAAACCTTGGTGTGTGGTGTAAGAACTGTGCTCTCAACCTATTGACAGAACGCTGATGGAGCAAACTCAAATCACTCAGATTATTTTTGACTAATACCAACAGCATAATCATCCATCCATCCATTTTCTTCCGCTTGTCCGAAACCGGGTCGCGGAGGCAGCAGAACTCCTGCCTTCGACCACTGCCCGATCCACATTGCACCAGCCCTTTTTTAAGGGTACCTCCCACGGGTGGTGGGTCCACGGGAGGGCCTGACAGCGTGTGCTCGGGCGGGGACTCAAACCACCAACCCTCCGGTTGAAGGGCGAGCATCCACCCACTGCACCACCACTGCGGCAGCATAATCAGCTACATGCTATTAAAAATAAAATGTAAACACAGAGCCAATTGCTAATGTTCTCTACCCAGGCACTGACAATACACATGAACTGTCAGTCGGTCACGGTCTATCATGTTTAAGCACAATTTGCAATTTATGACGGCTAATGCCAGTTCGTATTAGGATGCATTACGGTCTGCTAAGCATATTACACTCAAATGTTGTTTACAGTCACAAAACTGTTAGTTACTTTTCTAATTGCATATTTAAGTATTTCATTTTTGGCCAGTCTCATTGTCAAAGCAGACGTAGCCAGTGCTGGAAGAGCCACTCTATCTGTATAAGTTGCAGCCATTCATTCCGTGCTGTACAATTGGCATAAACCAACCAGTAAGAGCTTCATAACAAAGCCTAGATGAGTGGTAGTAATGTCCTGGCCAATGATTACTATTACAATGCTTTCAGAAGATTAAACCTCAAATACATGAAGTCTTGTAGTTTGACAGTTTCAAAAGGATTTCCCAAAGTCAGCTATCAATGTAATTACTGCCCACTTACCCTTTCTGTCCGGTCATGGGCTCAATATTTGAAAGACTAACAGTAATCAAAGCCTTTTACATGTTTTGACTTTGATAGCAACGTCTTTGGGTTAGTTAATTGCTTCATTAAGTTCAACTTATCGTTTCTTTTTTATGTCAGAAGCAGCCTCTGTTTTTTTTATTCATTTTTACAGTTTCATTTCGGCAGATGAAGTAATGTCCTTGTAGCAGACACTCACAGAACAAAGTGCTAGCATGACCTTCAGCTTAGAAGTGTGCCTTGTTCAATAATAAAACCCTTATAAAGCCTCTTGGCGAGACATTTGCCTCAGATTTGTAACCACTCAAATCCAGTAAAAATATAATCCATTGTGAATTACTGTGAATCATAAGCTCTTTCATCCATTATCCTCATTTATGGTCTTCCTCTAGGCCTCCCATATTTGGCAACTCAGACCTCAGCTACCTCTACCCCATGTTTTTACTTTTCCTCCTCTATACATATCTTGGGTCGACATTCACTCTCTGTCTATATATCTTCTGTACATGTTGTGATCTGGAGTCTATGCTAGCAACTATGGGCACTAAATGGGGTATGGGTTACTGGACAATGGTCCTCCTCCAGGCCTGGCAGTCTGTCTTTCAGCTCTGACCTTAGCTACTTTTCCTTCTGTGTACTTATCTTGGGTGGCTAGAATTGATCCCAGCAACTATGGGCATTAGGCGGGGTATACTATGGACAATGGCCAGTAACTCACAGGCTGACATAAACACAAAACTCTCACATTCATTCACTAGGGCAATTTAGATTGTCCAATTTACATAATGCATGTATGTGTTTGGACTCTAGCTGTCTTAGGACTACCAAGAGACCTACAGTGACACAAGGAGACCATGAAAACACAAAAGGCATCTGTAATGACCCACACAAATTGCCATAAACAGCAAAATAAATGATAGAAAAGTCTGAAATAACCCACAACAAAGAAGCTAACGATTAGTTCCCTGTGGAGCTGTTAGCGCCATAAACCATTCTTGTAATATTCCTTTAACCGTTAGCCTGTTAGCTTTTCAACACAAACACGTCATTGACAGACTACATCTTAAACTGTGATGGGCTGCAGACAGTGATGGATGCCCTGCTTTGGTGAACATCTGTCAGTTGTGTATGCGTAGTGTGAAGCAAAAAGCGTTCGGGGCCGCTCTCCCCGTATCTTCGTCTCTAAGGATCCATCCTCTTAGCATTTATCCAAGGCCCACTTTGTTAGGCCATCATTAATCATTTGAAATACGAGCAGAGTATGAACCAGGGGACTGAGATGTTTGATAGATCTCTTATCCGCCAAATAAAGCTAGCATATGCTCTTTTTAAGGCATGCAAATGTAGAAAGAACAGCCAGTACAATGGATGCAAAGGAGTAAATGAGGTCCAAATAATTTCAATTTCATAAGTCGCGACCCAGACTAAACCAGGGCTTAAGTCTGCTAAACCAGGTCTGAATCAAGACTCAAAGTCTAAACCAGGAATCAGAAATCAGGTCTAAACTAGGTCCATGACTAGACTACATCCGATCTAAACCAGCTGTCAATCAGGTCCAAACCAGGTCTAAACCAGGACCTAAATCAGGTCTAAACTGGATCTGTCACTAAGATAGGAAAATGCAGAGTTTTGGGAGTATAAAAACCAGGATTGAAACCAGGTCTTAACCAAGTCTAGATCATTTCTAGATAAAATATAAACTGAGACTAAACCAGGAGTGGCCTAAACCAGGTCTTAACATGGTCTAAACCAGGACTAAACTGGGCTGAACCAGGATTAAACCAGGACTATTTATCCCAGGTAAAACTAAATTGAATTGGGCCTAAACCAGTATAAGCATTTTATCAGGACTATATTCCCTATTTTGATTAACATCCAAATAAAGCTATCCTATGCTTTTATAAATGCATGCAAATATAAAGATTGTTACATTTTTGATTTGATAGAGATAGATAAAGACAAAGATCTCTTTTTCAGGGGTGACCTGGCCCAGAAGCACACGTCATTACAAAAACAATAGATGCATTTATTTTGTGCCTTGGGAATCAGAGAAAAGTTGATTTGAAGGAGGTTTTATGAGCACACATTTAGATGCACTGTATGTAGTTGCTGTCTGTAAAATACCTGTTTGTCTTTTTGAATGTGAAGGGCCCAGGAGATGAAAGCTTGATGGATGGCAACCAATAAATGATAAATGAGACAGAATTGCATCAGCTCAAAAAGCTGACAGGGGAACAACAGACCGGCTATACCTGAACGGATTCACTAGATTCTTTTAGCGTTGGTACACAAAGCCTCCTTGTCTTTACAAAGTGATGTTATGTTCAAAATAAAAATGGTCATATCCACTGAGACCACTGTTTTTACAACATTAGTTTGTGTACTCAAGATAACTCGTATTAATAATGGGCAGTGTCTGCACCTTTGCCATAGGATTTGTACAATAGATTATTTTTAGGGATGAACCGATACTGTTGTGAATCGGTAAACGAGACCGATACTGGAGCGGATATCATTTATTATGCTGTATCCTAATTATGAGCAGATGAATAATGTATCAAGGAGTGTTAGGAGAGAAATGTCAGTGCTTTTAGTTTTTTCATTAGTATCAGTGGATATCGGGTATCGAGCCACAAAAGCCCAGATATCGGGATCAGTGACGGGACTGAAAAAAGCCAGATTGATCTCTTGTCATTTTCCAGTGTCAGATATAAAGGCATTGTGGCGCAATAGATAAAGCATTTACTCCTGGACTACGTAGAACCTCCATGGTCCGGGCAATGCCATATTTACCATTGCGATTATTTCTTTAGGTCTGCATTCACCATCATCTTTATTAGCCATGTTTTGCTATTTTGGAAGCTAATGCTAGTTCTTCCGTTTAGCTTAAGTTGGGACCTACGGCAGTGTGCTTTCTACTGTGATTTACTGTTGCCATTGGTGTTTCTTCATAAATATTTCAGGCATTTTTTATTAGTGCCGCTGTTAGTCTCTTTGTATAAACACTTGAGTTGAATATTTAACACGAGGGGAAAGGGAAATGTACCAGCAACAGCAGTCCTCGTTTAATCACATAAACAGACTAACAAGCTTTAAAAGCAGCCTATAAATGAAACATGAATGCTCACAGTAAGTATTAATCTGTCTTGGCCTGGTTGGGACTTGTGCGTTTTCACACACACACACACACACACGCACACGCACACACACATGCACACACCCACACACGCACACACACAAAAGGCCACAAAACACAACCCCATTTGGTTTTTCTCTGCTTAGATTAGCCCTGCTTTGATCATGCTCCACCCGCTGTGTGCTAATGCTGTGTCGCTAATTCGGGAAAGCTAATATTATCACTGGATTTAAGATTGTATTTTGCTACTTTTTTATCAGAATTAAGATGCTGGAAAGTCAGAGATAAAAGGGGAATATCTCAAGTATGTATAATAGGACTCTGCAGAAGTTTGCTAACAACTTAATTAAGGCTAAAGCTAGGTCTAAGCCAGGGCTAAACATGAGGCCTGAACAAGGGCAGGTCTTACCCAGCTCTACCCTGGTATAAAGCAGGACTAAACTATGTCTAAATTGGGAATAAACTAGTGCTAAATCAGGTTTAAATTAGTCCCAAATCAGGATTAAACGAGAAGTAAACTAGGAGTAAGCCATGTATAAATTAGGATTAAACTGTTTTAAACCACTATTAAATCAAACCGGTTAAGACCAGCACTATATCAGGACAAACAATGTCTAAACCAGGACTAAACTATGTCTAAATTATGTCTAAATTAGATCTAACCTGTGCCAGAAACACTTAATTATGCATAACCCAGGCTAAATTGCTATTTCGAAGGGCTAGCATTTGTTTTAAATACATTTCCACGTCTAAAAATAATAAATAATAATAAATAAACCAGTCCTATTTTATCCAGTGTTTATATTCTGTATATGAGCCTTTATAGCTTAGGAACATGTCTAAAGCTAATCATCAAAAACAACACCAGTTCTTGCTTACACTCTTGGCTGCCAAACGCATTTTAATTCTCACCAGTGCACAGAAGAAAGTAGGAAATGTGGAGTCTGTGTGAATATAAGGATTAGTGGGATTTTCGAAGGCGGACTTACACAAAGAAACACCCTCAGAACAGCCAACAATAGCTGGATATAAATACACTACTGTCAGGTCAAAAGACTGCCTTAAATAAATTGTGTTATGTAAATACAATAAACAAGCTAAAGTCCTCATATTGGATGGAGAGTTGTTTATGTGCTGGTTATATATTCAGTCTGGCTAAAAAAAAAGATAAATAATAGTTGCCTTAAAGTTACATTTTCTGTAAATGCACCTTTACTAGATTTTACTGAATGACTATTTTATTGTTCTAGTTTGTAGACAGCAAACTTTTAATATGTGGCCAGTGTTGGTAGATTAATGGTATTATTTCAATGTGCTTGGCTAAATGAAAACCCTAACTAGTTAAATCATTTTCCTGATTCCTTTTAAATCAGAAGCTATATTGATTGCTTTGGTTGTTAGTTGCCCATAGTGAATGAATGTTAGAATGAATCATTGTCTGTTTGTGAATGTCTATGTAACTGGCCAGTGTCCTGGGTGTACCCAGCCTAAGGCCCATAGTTGCTGGGTTAGGCTCCAGTCACACTAATATTGATTGATTGGTATTCATTTATTTATTTAAATGTATTGGTCATATATAATGCACCTTAGTCACTGTGTCGACTTGTGACCTTTAATAAGAAATAAGAATGTTAATAATATCTCTATACTCACTGATCTGTGTTGTCCCTGCAGGCTCGCCGTACCGAGACAAAATCACCATAGCGATCCTGCAGCTTCAGGAGGAAGGTAAGCTGCACATGATGAAGGAGAAATGGTGGCGGGGGAATGGCTGTCCGGAGGAGGAGAGCAAAGAGGCCAGCGCCTTAGGAGTCCAGAACATTGGAGGGATCTTCATCGTGCTTGCTGCTGGACTCGTGCTGTCTGTGTTTGTGGCTGTGGGAGAGGTCCTCTACAAGTCCAAACAGAACGCTCAGATGGAGAAGGTATAGTTGTCAATACATTTTAAGCAGATCATGTGTGACAGTTTCATAGACTTTGAATTAAATTGTTGGTGAAATTCTCCAATACTCATCAACAACAAATGGGCATCTGCATAATTTAATTTAAAAAGCAAACACTTACAGTACAAGCCTTCAAACAGGGGATGTAAAATAAAACATACAACATAAATTTATTGGTGCATTTATCTAGAAAGTGTAGACAGCCTAGAGCCTAGGAGCCATATTGTTTAAAGAACTACAACTTAAGATAATCCTTAACAGTTTTACATTGAGTTCCCCTATTTAGGTATTTGGGTGAATGGCCTCCTTGTATGACCATATTAACATTCATAATCCATTGTCAAGAGAGTTGAGTTTGGAAGCATTAGGAGAAAAAAAATACATTCAAAGATAGATGTTTTCATCAAGTGTCTTGTGACCGGGGTGCGTCACAGACCATCGATGTGTTAATAGATTACACTGAATCTACACAAAATACAAGGGCAGTAAATGAATCCTACACAAAACAAAGGCACTTTGTTTAGACACAGACCTTCCTCTCCCTCAGGTCTGTTTTTAGTGAGCACATTAAGGCTGGTTTTATTTTTTAGTCTCTCTGATTCATCTCACAGCATGTAATCGTCTTTAAAACGTTTCCGGATAATTCTCCTCCTCCTGTTGATCGCTTCCTTGAATTATTTACATGTTCCAGAATTAGCTCAGTCCACTGGTGTGTCACACTGGTGTAATTGCCTTCCATGTTGTTTTCTTTACAGGGTACGTAAGTAGATCTTAGCTATCATTAATCAAAAGGGTAGGTCACACTATTCACATCGTTTGCAAATGTCACCGTCTATGTGGCTGCCATGGTGCTGGGAATTTGCATAAAGACATCAAGCCCCTCTGTTTCCAGCCTACTATTTTTAACCGACCATAGTGGCTTTCATCCATTTCATAAAAGGAACCACGTCTCAAAATGGCACCCAAAAATAGCACTTTTGGGGTATTTTTAGAACCAAAATGAGCCTCAATCAAGACTAATCAGCCTAAAAATAAACCAATAATGAACTATGTCCTTATGAAATAAATCCAAAACAGGACTAAACCACATCATAAAGCCGGTCTAAATCAGGTCTGAGTCCTTAATAGCCAGACTAAACTAGGACTAAACTAGGTCTAAACCAGGACTAACCCATGTATAAACCAGGACTTAACCATATCATAAACCAGATCTAAACTAGGACTCAACCTTGATTAAACCAGATATAAACCAGGTCTTAACTAGATCTAAACCAGAATTAATCTCTCTTCAATGCATAGATGATCTGCTAACCTGGGAATATCGTTGAATTGGGATATAGTGCATTCATTTTTACTGTGACAATACTAGTGTTCATCATGATGCACTGTTTGATATTGTAGAATAATACTGATTGCAGTAGTCCTCTGTATAAGACAAATAATACAAAATCAATGTGATAAAATTGTGATCTTGGGTAAATAAAATCGTGGTATAATTTTTTGCCATATCATCCACTGAATGTACAATTCATGTGGCTAGTTCTTTTGTAATTGTCCAAAACAAACCAAATGGAACACTGAAAAAAGTCCATGTGCTTCAGTGTTCATGGAGTCATGGTTCTCAAATTGTGTACCTGTACCACAATTTGAGAACCACTACATTGCTTCCTCTTCCCATCCACCGGTGTATTTCGGTCCAAGCTTCCCTGAATACATTTAAAATCTCATTCACACTCCACATCAATGTAAAACACAGAAAACAACAAAAAAAAATCATTGGCCACCTCCAGATCTCCATCTCTCTCTCACCTACACACAAACAAACAGCGAAATAATAGCTTCCTACTTTACAGCTCTCTCCTCCTACACGCGCAATGCGAGTTTAGCATAATACAAAGTGAATGGGGCTGGATGTGTCTCATAATGTTGGCACGCAAGGCCATTTTATATAGGTGATTGCAACCAAAGCAAAATGCAAATACTTCAAATGATGTGCTTTACACATAGGGTAGCAAATATAGTGACTCTCATAGCTTTGACAAGAGTCGTTACTTCTGTGGTCTTTCCCTTGAAGCACCTTGGATGTGCATTGTAAGTGTTGGCTGATTCTCGCAGGATTCGTTGTTGGCAGGAGGTAAAAGCATTTTGGATTTAGTCGGAGCTCAAAGAGGAACACAGCAGACTTTAAAATCAAAGGCTATGAAAATACATTTAGTGAATAGAGCTAACATTTGAACAGTCAACAAACACAAATAAAAAATGGAATGCCTGCCAATAAAAATACAGAGACCGGGGCTATGATCAAGAAGACTTTCAGCTAACATGATACTGTATATGCCCACATGTAGAGAGTAGAGGCCGGAGTAGAGGCCGGAGTAGATGCCGGAGTAGGGGCCTCAAAAGTTGAGGTCAGAGTAGAGGCAATAGTAGAGGCCAGAGTAGAGGCCGGAGTAGAAGCCAGAGTTGGGGCCTCAAAAGTTGAGGTCAGAGTAGAGGCCATAGTAGAGACCAGAGTAGAGGCTAGAGTAGAGGCCATAGTAGAGGCCGGAGTAGAGGCCATAGTAGAGGCCAGAGCAGAGGCCATAGCAGAGGCCATAGCAGAGGCCATAGCAGAGGCCAGAGTAGAGGCCAGAGTAGAGGCCAGAGTAGAGGCCAGAGTAGAGGCCAGAGTAGAGGCTATAGTAGAGGCTGGAGTAGAGGCCATTGTAGAGGCTGGAGTAGAGGCTGGAGTAGAGGCTGGAGTAGAGGCCATTGTAGAGGCTGGAATAGAGGTCAGACTTGGGACCTCAAAAGTTAAGGTCAGAGTAAGGCCAGAGTAGAGGCCAGAGTAGAGGCCAGAGTTTGGGCCTCAAAAGTTGAGGTCAGAGTAGAGGCCATAGTAGAGGCCAGAGTAGAGGCCAGAGTAGAGGCCAGAGTAGAGGCCGGAGTAGAGGCAATTGTAGAGGCTGAAATAGAGGCCAGACTTGGGGCCTCAAAGTTGAGGCCAAAGTTGAGGCCAGAGTAGAGGCCAGAGTAGAGGCCAAAGTTGAGGCCAGAGTAGAGGCCAGCATACATATAAATGCAATGAGTATACAAATTGATACATACAGTCCCTCTTTACAAAGTTATATTTTAATAGCATTGCAATAGTTCCCAGAGGTTGTCCATTCAGGCTAGTACTTTAATAATTACATTAAAGCAGGTAAGTGACCACACTGACCTCATGACCATCAAAACTCTGTACCAGTGTCAAGGCCAGTCTCATATTTATATCGGTGAAACAACGATAATATGGAATCACGTCGGTCTGCGTCTGCAGATCCTAGCTGTGAACGCGATAACTCAAAAACACAGGTACATACCATACCATCGATTTGGGTACTTCTTCAATGAATATTAATTAAGTAGTATATGACATGTAAAATTTATATACTTGTCAATTGTTGCACACAGGTACATATCATGAAGATGCAGAACTGGATTGAGT
>JAVQKC010136693.1:0-33346 GCA_036025475.1 Philypnodon macrostomus
GTAGCCAATAATGTAACTCAAGTAAGAGTACCATTATTTCAAAATAATGTTACTCAAGTAAAAGTAAAAAGTACCCATTCACATAATTACTCGAGTAAGAGTAGAAAAGTACTGGTGAAAAAACTACTCAAGTCCTGAGTAACTGAGCGTGATGTCAGATTATTTGTTTTATTTTGTGGAAATCTGGCAAAAAATATGAAAAGATAATAAACAGATTTTGATATTTTCAAAAGATAAACTAAAAACATAAATAATATTTTCAAAAATTAAGGCATCATCACATTTTTCTCATAAAGCTGTTCTTACATGACACACAGAGGTGGTAAAAGTACTCTTACTCTTTCTAGATTTACAAGATTTTACTCAAGTAAGAGTACAATTACTTCAAAATATTATTACTCAAGTAAAAGTTAAAAATATTGTGCAGTAAAGCTACTCTATGGAGTACAATGTACTCAAGTTACTCAAGTAAATGAGTAAATGTAACTGAGTACTGCCCACCTCTGGTAATTCCATATTTGGCGCTTGTCTAAATTGATCTAATGCATTCAACAGTGTACATACTTACGGGTCTTTTTTATGTTTTCAAATGTTAGTTTAGTACTAGTAAAGTAGTGGTGAACATGTTATTACTCACTCCCTAAAAGCACTGTAGTATATTTAAAGGGGTGGGGTTCAGTCGTGGTTGTAGCAGTAAATAACTCATCTGTAATGCCACTACTAACTAAAAGCAACAGAATTAGCATTTGACCCTACTTAATACGGGCTGTGTTGCAGAAAATGAGGTGAAATGACCAGAATACAAATTTGGCATTCTGCACTGCAGCGTGTCTCCTCTAATCTACAGAGCCAAAAGGCTTACAGAGGCGTGATGTCCCAGCTTTTTAACCTGGCACATTCATTGACTGCTACACTCTGTCTAACATACTCCCTCCTTACTTCAGGCCTATAGGCTCTCTTTGTTTTGTGTCACTGAGGACAGACAGACAAGACAGAAGTGACTGACAGAGTTTTGTGGGAACAATGAGTGCAACCGTGAACACATTCTTATCATAACCACAGAATGTTCTTACAGTGGGGCCATCATGTAACGTCCTGAAAAAGGAGCCATCGGCAGAATGAAAAACTCCAAAATGCATTAGTGCAGTTGAGCTCTTTCATAACCCCCAAATCCACACAGAAGTACACATATTAAAAATGAACAGCTTTAGGCACGCACGGAAGTTCAACAGTGAAATGTTTAAGAGGAGTCTTTAGTTTGTGTCACAGGAAGTCAGGACGATCCATTTTACGTTATCTTAAGACTTTAATTCTGATGTTGGCAAGTTTCAAAGACTATTTTTGGGGAATAATACTTGACTTACAGCCCTTATTAATTCAACTCGGCTTTATATTTAGTGTGCTTTACAAACAGTCTCATTGGGAATAGCTATGTTATACAGAAATGTTACATGGCATTGGCCTTGAGAACCTGAGAAATGCCTTTCAACTGTTTATGTCCGCTGCTAGAGGTCATGTGTATTATCCCCATATGCATAGGCCTAGTCAATGACCTATAGTCTATACATGTAAATCGGTATCTTTGCCCATGAAACCACCAACCACTAATAGTTCATTTGTATGTGAATCCCTACTTCATGCAGGTTTAGGCAGATAATATCTGCATCAATGTATAATAAAGACTTACTTGGACAATGTAAACGTAATGGATGCCTGAAGAGATTATGAGCCTCCATAGTATTAATGGAACGTTATTACCACCAATAAACTCAAGTTGCCTTTTATATGAGACAAACATTTTTGTCCCAATTGAATAATTAATAACAAAATTGGGAGCAAGAAATTAGAGGAGCTCGTTAATACCTTGAGGCCAGAGAAAAAAGCCCTTGTGCCAGTCTCCTACTACAGAATTCTTTGTGATGAAGATTATCAATCAGCCTCTGTGGTGTTTTGGTAGAACCTGGTTTAATGATCTGAATGTAATAACAAAGATAAGCTGGAGAGACAGGCGGCGGCAGATGCTCATCCAAATCACAGGCAAAACAATGAGTCGGCTGTTTATTTTCAGAAAACCTCCTCGGGCCAGACGCACGCACAAAGGGCTTCATCAAGAATTGCATTTGATTGCGGGACTGTTTTGAGCACTGACGTCTGTAGTGAAATGTGGAGTACAGATCGACCAGGATGCTGCCTCCTGCCCACTGTGCGCTAATGCCTCTGATGTGGTTAGTTAGAACTGAGCTGAACCAGGATATTTGGGGTCAATACGGTCTCCCAGTTAACAAGCAGTAATTATATTATGGCTTGCTAAATGACTGGGGACAAAAGGTTATAGCCTAAGCCAAGAGTTTTAAAAATACTGAGATCCCAAAATAATTCAGTAGGCCAATTATGGATGTGACCAATAGCTTTTTTTGATAGATGTCCTTATATTATATTTATGAATAAAATATTAGGAAAAATAACTGTACTCTGGATCTCTGTGACCGTAGTAGTGTATATGGTTATGATTACAGCTTTGACACTAGTACAAATATTGTAACATATAACAGTGCAGTGAAACCTGATGGTGTCACCTGCAGTGGACCGGAATAAGTGCGAGTAAGGTGGAGGCTGCCTGCAGTGGAGAATCTCTGTGATAACCTTGAGTTATATTTTGTTGTGGAAACCTGACCTTCATATTTTATTCTTTCTATGGCTGCATGTAAGACTTGGCAAGATTTGTACTCTTTTGATACATAGCAATCACGGGCTTTCAGTTTTAGACACTGGCACAAAAAGAGAGAAATCCACCTTATCCCTTTCATGTTTTGATCACGGCAACTTTAAAATACAAGATCTTTATTTCATTTTTTTCTACAAACTTTCCCTTGATCGAAATATTGGATTCAAGAGGATCTAGCTGGTGGATTTAGGTTGATTATTGATTATTGTGAACATTTAAGAGAAATTATTGAACAAAACAATTCGAATAAACTTAATATACTTAAACTTTCAATTTTGCAAAGTTTAGATTATCCAAAAAAAGAAAAATCTACAAATCTACACTACTGGGGAAGTAATGCAATAACACACGACTCACAAAAGCATCCTGAATTATTGTCAGTGCATTCCAATTCTAATTATTGGTTATCATTGGGTAATAGTGAATATTTGAACAGTTTTGGCTTTACTGCTAGAAGCCATTATATTCTGCTCAACAGTTGTAATCTTGGCCTCATTTATTTGTTTCTGGGGTCAATATTGTGGTCATTTTACTAAACAGAACTCCATTTGCCAGTGACTGGTCTATTCAAGCCCAGTATTTCCTCTCACTCACATGCCTCCCTCCCCCCTCAAAGCCAGCCAAAGCCATCTGCTGCTGCACCGGCCACGTCCAGGTGACTGCTTATCATATATCCCCAGACTGGGAGGGATTCTCTGGTTTTTGTTGTTCATTGTGTATTTTGAAATGATGTCTTTTATTTGCAATGACATGTAAGGAAATAGCTTTATATTTTGTGCAGGGGTGGTATGGGAAGGTTCAATCAAATTTCAATGCATCATTTTTTTGTGTGTGTGTTCGGGGTTTTTCATTTTTGCATTATGATATTTAAGAATGTGGTTACAACACAGTGGCTCAATTTACACAGTGACCTATTTTTACGCCACTTGAAAGTATTTTGGTGACAGCCAAGCAATTTTGCTCACATCAGTTTTGACAGATTGGAGTCTAAACCCTTAAGACGTGTCAAATGCAGGCTACCTGAAGCAGTGGTTCAGTGATTCACATTTTCTAATGCTAAAATGTTTGTTTTATGTGGGGTCAAAATGTGGTCTGAATATAATATTGCAAATCAAGATCAGTTGTTTACCACTGCCTTGACTCTATTTTAGTGAATTCAGTTGGCAAAAATACATTTTTAATAAACAGTATTAAAAAAATACAAATTTTGTTGATTGGTGTGGGCTCTGGTCTGGATCCAGAAATATTGGGAAGAATTATATTACATTTTAAGATATGTTCATAGTCCAAACAAGGAACTAGTAAAGGAACAAAGCATTTACCCTGAACTATAAAACTCCAATCCGCTTTACAAAGATATTTTTTGGTGACATCAGTTGGCAGAAATGCAGCAATGGTAGCCCTTACGGGACAAGCTGCTGTCTATAAACAAAAGCAACTAAACTCTAATAGAAAACTAAATCCATTGAAGTAAGTAATGAAACTCACCCCGGGTCTGTTGAATTAAAATAGCTATATTTCCAAGATCAACAAATTGAAAGAGTCATTTTCTGTTAATGTTGTTTATGTTCTAGCCTCCAATTATCAGAACAACTGCCTATTGAGTTTTAATTCTCGCACTGGGAGCTTAATTAGTTATAGTAATACAAATTAATCTCGCCACAATTTATCGAGTAGTGCTACATCTCAATTAGCAGCTTTCTGAGCCGATCACTTGTTCAACGCCAAAACGACAGCATTCAGCAACCTCACAAACAGCACACTGATGCAAAGTAAACAGCTGAACAGGCAGATGCCCAGACAGCTGCCTGATACAAAAACACATTAAAACGCATTCAATTACTTTTCTTTTTATATTACGCCAACCGGTACGCTCCAAAAAGGATGACGATTAAGAAAACCAAGAAAGTTTTCATTTTGGCCTCTTTTATTTTGAAAAACAACAGAAAAAGTGAATGCATTTGAAATTCCAAACCCATTCCTGCCAAGAGAAGCGTTCCCCAAATTTGCCAGCTCACAGACACAGAGAAAGCTGAAAATTGGGTCATTTCCCCATACTGCTAGCTTAACTCTGAGTGAGCCAATTTGCCAGTTTCAATTATTAAAGTCAGCACCTGTCTCCTTTCAGATTTGAATGTCTCTGATCAGTGTGAACAAGCCTGAGAGGCGAAATCCACTGTCTCAAATGCTTCAAAGATACAGCCATTGAAAGAGAATAAACTGGTGTGAGATCCATGACAGAGAATGGTCCCGTCTACTGGGATATGTAGTCAGTGTCTACCTACCTTTCTTGACTGCAGCCTCATTGAGTAATTGGCTTTCTCTTGGCATGCTGTTGTCCAATCTAAATGGTAATTTGGAAGAGCATTCTCCTTTCACTGGTGGTAATGCTTGCTTACTGGAGACAGCAGATTGTCTATCGAAAAGAGTTGCATTGAAAAGCTGAGGGTCTGACAGACACAGCACAAAAATGTCCCAAAAATGCTTTAAAATGGGATTACTTTATAGATAGCATAGGCAATGAAACAGGCCTGAAATATACATGTTACTGTACTATTTTGGCTACTGCTATTTCTGCCAAATTGTATGAAAATGTGACTGGTTCATATATTTAAAGGTCTCTGTAATGGTATATTCAGAGCAGATGGAAAACAGGCGTTCACAAAGTTAGATATCTCTTGTTATCACATGTCCAAAAAACAAATTTAAAAAATACTGGTTTAAAAACTAGCTATAGAATCACTTTTAGCATTTTAAACTTTACTAAACAAAAGTGTAGTGGTAAATTTCACATTTTGTGATGAATTTTAATGAGGATCCCTATGAAAAGTGCACAAACTTAGTCATGAATAAGAACTTTTCTAGTGTCTGTGAATGAGGGAGTGGGTGGATTTTTTTGTGCTACAGGGTGGAACTCTTAAATATGAAGAATATTGTTGGTAGGTCAATATCATAGTTAAATGTGTAGAAATTGGTGAGTGTATTCTGCAACATATAAAGAGGGCTAATTAAAAGTGGATTTTTAATAGTTGTGCTGGAGACTAAACTTTCAAGCAGGAATGAGCAATGGTGAAAACAGTTCACAGTGTATGGGAAATAGATCTTTAAAACTATGCACCAGTGTTTAGTGTCAGTACTTCTGGCTAAGAGTCAGTTACTATGTGATATTAACACCCAACTCAGCATTTGGGAAAGTTAAGACTGCTGTCCATATTTTATTACTATCCACAAGATCATTTGCATGCATGTTTTGTAGCCTACAGATCAGCAGACACAGCAAATAATGAAGATAATCAGGAAGCAAAAAAAAACATATGCTGCTAACTCATGCTTGATGGTTTGTAGGATGCCAAGTTCACACACAATGCTATTTCATCGACTGGTTAACTAAAACCATGTAATGAAAAGTTCATGTACACTGTAAACGAATACTTGGCTCTTTCAGATGAACATCCATCTTGTGAACTGTGTGGCAACTGGTCCAGTTGTTTCAGTTGAGTCATTTTGATGAGTTCAATATTTTGCTAGGAAGTCTACTTCTTGTACTTATTTGTGGTCAGAGAAAAGTGGTTGGAAATGGAGGGTTCAGAAGTCATGCTTCAGGCATGATTGATTTTTATGCAAATATTAGGAGCAGATTCATTTCCAAATCAAATAGGGCTTCAATATGAGGTTTCCCAGTCCCACTTTAAAACAGAGGGTGAGTGTAAGGGTTCTGTAACTATTCCAGATAATATGGTGTATTTCATCAAAAAGAAAAAAGTTTCAGACAAAATGGAATCACAATGTGTACATTTATTATTTTCAAGATGTGTTGAACAGCATTCAGACACACAGAGAACAATACAAATATATTGTTTTATGTTTGTTTTATATGTTTAAGCTTTGAATGATCTGTTTGTTCTTAAATCATCCCAGTTATTACATTGTTTTAATTAGAAACTGATTATCAAAGACATTTAGACAGTTTAGACTAAAAAGGGACCACACAGTGATAAGTGTGAAATGTTATGTTTAAATGTATAATAAATAATTAATATTCTCTAAGCCAAGTCAAATTATAAAATACTATCAAAATAATAAAAACACAACTGTGAACACAAATGTGAACTATGTGAATCAGGTGAAAACAGTGTAGTGCAAAATGGATAACTCATTATAATTATCTGACCAAATAGGAGGAAGGGCTGTGATTGAAAAGATCATGTTGTATATTATTATTACTTTTATAACTCGAGCTGAAGGCACAATTCTTTGACCTGCTTGATTAAATAAAAATAAATACAATTTGTGTGCTGTGTATTTCTATGAATCGACTCGTGTTGACTGTGTCTGAACACTTTATTGAGTTGTCTCAAGGTCTTTCACGTTTCCTTCATCCCAGATGATCCTCATATTGCTTACGGAAACAGTCTCCCACAGGAAAGAATTCCCAGCTTCGCTCCTGGTACATTTTCCATACATAGGATTCCTGGCAAGGTCAACAGAGATGTAAAGTGAAACTGTGGTCCATGCTAATGCAGTTATATAGTTTTATATACTGTTCTGCACATTTGTTACTACATTATCACTGCCTATAAGATGGTTACTAAAAACCATTTGGGTTCATTGAGTGTTATTTGGCTGATACAGAACCAAACCATACCTGCCCTGTGTATTCCGTTTCATCCTTGTTAATGAGATACATCAGGAAGAAACTACAAAAAACATAAATAATTAAAATGTCAGCTTATTTTAAGGAAACAATAATACAATTGTTTAGTTGTTGGTTAAGTCTTACAAAAAACAACAACAATAACAACAACAAAAACCTCATTACGCTCTAAGACGTAAGATTGAGGTCATCAGACCAAGCAGAATGCCAGTAAATCTCACAGCATCCATACTAATTTGGTTCAATAAGCTGGGAAGTGTGAATTTCTAATAATATACATTGGTAACAGGTATACAGATCTGTTGCAAAGTGTAAGGTGTACAAATGTTGCATTGTTTAAAATCTTGTATATCAGTTGTGAAAGGGTCATACTAGGATCCTGGACCGATGTCTTGACTTTATAATAGGATAAAAGCAGGAAAGTCTACTCACAGATAGTTAGCCAAGTTGTGGTCCTGTAAGGTATGGGTCTCAAAGCCATGAGGAACTGTATCAAAATATTCACTTCCAATCCCACATATAAAGCACTTGGTCTGCAAAGGAACAGCAGGCAGATGTTTGAGAAGTATTTTTGAATTGTTAACTAAATAGTAACAAATTTGATGAATGACTTTAAAGTACCTCCATATCTTCCTTGACTTGCTCTTGTTGGTCACGGAGCTCCCCAAAGGCATCAATTATCAAACCTAAAAACAATGAAATTTTATCATGATTTAATACAGATTTAACAAGTAAACTATATTTTAGAGGTGTGGAGGTATACTGTAGATGTTGATGAATACGAATGCACAGTGACTCACCCTGGATAATGGCAAGGAGAATAACAATGACAAAGAAGAAGAAGGTGATGTCAAAGATGATGCGTTCCACCTCAAACTCATCCCCGTCCGGGTCCTCGATCTCATCACCGATCCCACCTCCTGCCCGCACTCCCACATACATGTGGAACATGTAGCACTGAAACAGATATAGCTCCTCATGACACATGTCTCACATTTTCACCATGTATTGATTAGTGTTTGTCCGAATGTTTATTCTGGTTGACATGACAAATGAACTATTGAACTAAATGTAATCTAAATGATTCAAAGTGCAACAATATTATACCAACAAAAACATTAACATGCAGCAGCAACATACAAATAACAGCAATCAATGACATGTCGGGTTTTATTAAGATACTATTGTGCAGAGGTGGAGACTAGACAGGCAGAAGGTGAATGCTGTGAATGGTTGAAGACTGAGCTATGCTGAGAGTCGGGGCTGTTTTCCATCAACATGTACATCAGTTTATTGAAGTTTCAGAAAGCATGTCACCACCAGAGAGGATCAGTATAAAATCTCTACGACCTTCTCAACCTGAGAGGGATTTGAGTCAGGTGTGTAGAAGTGTTTACGTAACAAAAACAAACAAGCTGGATTGAGATAAAGAGATATAACAAGGACTTTGGTGAGTGACACAATTAGCTTACACTTAGCATATCATTGCACTTCATGTCCTGTCTGTCCTCCTCTTCACTCTTGTTGTAAAACTTCCTGAAGAAATTGAATGCCACAACAGTGTAGAGATACACCACCACTGCTAGCAGACCCACTGTCAGGACCAGCTGTTAAACACATAATTATAGATCAGCTAACATGCAGAATCAACAATAATATGATACTACTGTGTCAAGGACAAACGCCACACGGACACCCTGCACACTCCAAGTTTCACACTGAGACAGACAGAAAAATAAAAGTGAGGGAGAAGACACACCTGCTTTCCATTGTGTGTGACAGAGGAGAGGATTGTACGGAGAGTCTTAAAGCCCATGGCGACATCCAAAAGGTGAGCCGCAAAAAAGAAGTTGTTGTAATGACCCAAAACTGACACAGCAATGTACCAAGCCAGGTACAAAAAGGACTGCGCACACACACACACACACACACACACACACACAAGAGGATAGCCAATATAGATTAGAGCAGATAAAAACAAATGTGTATTTTAGATAAGGCTCAACTACAGGATATTACCAGCTTCAATTCTGCACATGGACAACTGTGTCTCATATGATCAGATCACCGGACAACAAGACATTAAACAAAGGGCTACACGTAGTAAAATAACGGCTCTGTTTACAACATAGAGCCAGTTTGAATGCCACCTAACATAAGATGATATTGTGCTTTTTCATATTCAGTACTTACACTGTCTGTGAGTATGACTCCAAGTTTCCAGATTTGATACTTGATGTCAACTGAGGTAAATCTGAGGTGAAAAACACAATACATGAACTTATCTCCAAGTGTCCAAGGGCAAAAATCATATCACTGTGGCAACAGTGTGTTTTCCAAAGAACCACTGTTATGTGGCTTGGACGCAGAACACCCTGTCCTGCCTTAAGCACACCATCATGTTCTGGAGACTTCTCTTTCTGGTTAACCATGTTAGCATCATGTTTACTTTTGTGTTAAAAATAATGACATTACCTATACACATATATTTTTTTTTTTAAATATTCCAACAATTTAAGTTAAATTCATTGTTGTATTTTATAGCAGGATAGTTTGCAAATCCAACTTACAGAGCTCCAAAGGCGCTTGCTCTTTTGAGCTTCTTTTTTTCGGTTCCGTGAGAGCTGAAGTCTAAGGAAGCCTGGTCAAGACCTAGAAGCTCACTGATCTTCTCACAGCCGTATAACACTCCATATTTTTCCACAACCTGAGATTAGATTACATTGGCCTAAAAAAATCAATATATCAAGGTCGTTTTCTAGTATTAATGGCCTCTAAAAACCATACCTTCCTCTTGACAAATTTATCCCAGTAATTTGTTGGAAATGATCTGAAAAGACAAATATAAACAATCACTGAAACTGTATGAAGACATGATATCTATTATTTACAATGTGTATGTAGCTCTGAACATACGGTGTATTAATGACCAGCCGGTCCCACTGTCCTTTGATGTCCTCCTCGGGAGGCTGCACTGTCACATACAGCCCATCAAACTCCAGACTGCGAGCCACTTCCTTCTCACGCTTGAAGATCACCAAGGGCACCTAGTAATTCAATATTTCCTCGCTCACATTTTACCATGAAACATGTGTCCACTATAGTAAAAAAACATATATACAATATTTTCATATGAATACCTTAAGGCAGTAGTAACCAATAATACAACAGAATGAGATAAATGTGTGTGCCACAGCCAGGAAATGAAGGAATGGCTCCATGTAGCCACTGCTCTCTTCAAGCACAAAATAAACTGAGCCAGCATCATCTTGAGTTGTTGCTGCATCTTTGTTCTCCTGTGTTTGAGGCAGAGTTGTTACCTGCATCCAAAGAGAAAATAGCTGGTCAATATCTAGTTTTAAAACACACTCAACTTAGTCTAGCTAGTTTTAGTAATATAGTCATATTATGTAATATGAAAAAAAGCTTGGTTTGGTTTAGTGTATGATACTTGACAAGAGAACACAACTCACTTTATTAGGTAGGCGTATTTACCTGCTTGTAAGCATCAAGCCAATGGGTTGCTCAAGACAAAGATAGCTAGATGATAGAAAGGCTCCATGGCTCCAAAACATAAAGCAGGTGGGCTACAGCAGAAGACGTGAAGCTGTGTGCCACTTTATAAGCATACGGTCTACCTAATAAAGTGGCCATTGAATGTATGATGAAGTGAATACATTTCAATCCAGACACTCTTACCTTATAGAAGAGCAGAATGAAGTTGATTGCAAAGGTAACAAACAGAGCAAGAAGGCGAATATTATAAAAATTCCTTGCAAAGTAATTCTGCAAAGAGAATATGATCCATTTGTACACTGGAGTGATATCGTTGTAAGTGTAACGTAAAGTGGAGAAATGCAAACCATTACCAGCAGGCTCTTGTTATGAGTGTTTATTGTCTCCCACAGAGCAGAATGTGGTTTCGCTATTTCTTCTTTTTTGGTAAAGCCACACTTTAAATCCTCTTTTGCAGCATTCTTCACACTGTACATAATAATATCAATATCAAATTACAATAATACATAATAGAAATACCAATACCAATAACAATAATAATATAAAGGTTACTACATGCTTTCACTGCTGCAGCATTTTAGGACAGACCGTACCTTTCAAAGTCAGGTGTCTCAACATCTGTTCTCTCATCGGTATTATGTTTGACCTAGAAACAGTATAAAATCATGTGTGTATTCCTTATGCGTTTGGTTTATTAAACACCATAACATAAAATTGAAAAAAAAAGAAAAGATTAATTACCTTTGGGAAATTGCCTAATCCTTGTGTTGGTGCAGAGAATAAGTCAGTAACACTGGCAGTGAGATCTGGTGTCATAAGGCTGTACAGACCTCCCTCCTTCTTTACTTGCAGGCCAAATATGTCTGACATAACATCAAGTGACCTAGAAGTGGTCATTTGCCCAATTTCCATTAGGTCTTTCTGAAAAGAGAAGCTTGCAGAAAACGTATTTTGCTTGTTCACATGCTCAGACTCTTCCATAACATCATCAAGTGTTGGCTCCACCATACCACCAAGTAAATCGGACATCTTCATCCTTTTGGCCGTTTCTATGAGTCCACCATTGATAAACACCACATAAAGCACATACAACACATTCTGGACTATAACACACAGACACTGCATAAAAGAAAAACAAATGTATCGGAAAAGATTCACAGTCAACATTAAAACATCTTTTGGAGTCATCCTCACGAGCATCTTCAGATTTCTGACTGACAGTAAAGCAAACAATAAATACATCCACTGAAGAACAAAACACATGTTATCACTGGTTAGGGTTTCAAAGGACTCACTTCTTTCACAATTTCTCTCTTCTACGTCATGAGATGAAATATTAGCTGCAAGTTGCATTTCAAAAATGGTGTCCTCGCAGAAATTGACAAACATCTCCATTTTCTCTTTATCTCCACTTTCATTGACTACATCAAAAATGAACTGCCTCTTGGACTCTTTGATCTGTGGTTTCTCCCACTGCATGCGACTGGATTCACTTATCTCAAAGTAGACACGCTCAACACGCTTTCCACTACCTATAATCTCAATGCGTCCCAAATAGGGCTGGAAGTATCTTAGGACACATTCCGCGAGCTCCAGAAATGTACCAAGTCTTGAGTCGTTCGGCATGTGTTCAGACAAATTAGTGAGAAGGACAGAGATGATGAACCCAATATCTTTGGCCGGTTCATGGAAACGAGCCACAAATATCTCATAATCCAGGATTTCATTTTTATCGGTCTCAATGCAGGACAGCAGAAATTCCGTCTCCTCAGGAGAGAAACGGTTGCAGGTTAACATGGCTCTCTGAAAGTCTTTCCTGGAGATGTAGCCCTTACAATCAGGATCAAACCCCCTAAAACCAACTGAGGTTGTGAAGTCTTTCAGTTTGAGGAACATAGCAAAGAACTTGAGGATCATCTCTACATTTCCTGATGATTCCACTAACATATCAACCATCTGCTTTCCAGTTGTTCCATTGACAACGTTTCCTGTAGAGAAACATAATTTATGCAATTACCCAACTGTGTCGGACAAATAAAGATGATCTTATTTTATGTATTAGAAATGTAAAAAAACAACAACCCATGGCACTGGGAAATAAAATCATACCTTCAAGCATTGAAAGCAAAAATACCACCATGTCCTTTTGTAAATCCATGAACTCTTTCAAAAGTTCAATTTGTCTTGAATCCTGTTTTAAACATGCACAGCATTTATTTTCACTGAAAATCATCCATCTGAAATGATATTCTTCACTGGTAAAAACATTGTCATGTTTGTATCACCAACTGAGATCTACTACCTGTGATAGCTTCATTTGCATGTGTGCAAAAATATGAAGAAATCCCACAACAGCATCCCAGAGGCGACTATGTGCAAGACTCTGTTGGTTGCCAGTGCATGGGCCCTGCATTTGAACAAAATTAAATTCTGAGTGAAAGACTAAAACACCAAATGTAGCAAAGCATTTAAAGACATCTAACCTGTATGTATTCTGTCAGAGTGTTGAAGACCTGCTTGGCAACCATAATTGCCTTTGTGAAGTTGTGCTGTCCATGTATATCAATTACATCCTTTCCTGAGTAGTACCAGTAAAAGTCACTGATTGACTCCTGTAGTACACATGGAATGTATAAACAATTACAGCTAAAAAATACTACACAACAAGTTACATTTTGGACATTACCTGTACTCTCAGCAAATAATCCACAGTGGATATAATGATGTTGACAGTCATGTTGTTTCCTGTTTGTGTTCTTAGGTAATTCTGAAAACCTGAATAGAAAACAGGCAATGATTCTTCAGAAAAAGTGTGAATAATATTAGACATAGACATATATGCACAATATAGCCTATTAGCCTCTGAGCTGGAAAATACCTGAGTTGTGTCCTTCACATAACAGCTGAAGAAAACGGAAGAGGTCACAGGTCCTATCGTTGTCAGGTATTGTCTCCACTGTGAATAGGACAGTCAAAAACAGATTTCTTTAAGGTGCAACACTATATTATGGCAACAAAGGACATTCAGATAATTAATTAAGCATGATTAAGTAGTGTGATTATGATTGAGAATCTTAATTTATCATATCTGACCAACAAATGGTGATATTTTGGATTATATATGCATATAGTACCTGAGCGCTCATTCATGGCCATGCCTAATCCTTCTGCCTTGTTCTGTCTCTCAAAAGCATTCAGATCCAAAACACTGGATTAGAGAAAAACACACACACATTTTATACAAAACAGACAAAAACAACTTAAAACCCTGGCCATTTTTTGCTTACCCACAAGAGCGCATAAGTCCAGCCATGCTTTGGAAGAAATCTACATCTTGCTTCTCTTTCAAATAATACAGCATTCTCTAATAAACCATAAGACAACTATTAATAGGACACAACTGTTTGATAAAGACAAGAGCCTTGTAAGTGTCATATTATCATTGACATTTACAGTTTTATGAACATTTATTCAAAAGTCATTATCTTTTTAATTATATGATATTGCTTAAGTGAGTTGATTTAGGCACCTGCTGTACAGAAGCATTTCCTCCATTAAGAACTGCAATCCCCAGCTTCAGTGTAAGGCCAATCATGGAGCCCATGTGTCCTGATGAGGTTACATGATCCAAATCAAATGAGACCAAATTCAACAAAAAACGGAACCACAGACTGAAAGGTAAAATCTTTTCTACCTTCACTTGCACTGATAGTTTGCAGGACCATCTCTGATGCTCCACGGTGATGTAAACGTGACTGCTGATACAATAATTCCTGCTTTTCAATTTCTTTTTCCTGAGCCACAAGCAAAAATAAATGTTTGGATTAAGATGTTCTAAAACATTACAAAACTTAAAATATAATACAGCTATTATTTTTTGCTGTAAACTTTGAAAGTAAATTGTAATTCGCTTACTTCAAAACTTTGCAGGGACTGCTCAGCATAATCATCCTGGTTTGTGTGACAACTCTGTAAGTGCAAAACGTGTTTTTATAAATAATGGCTTTATTGAGTCAATCTTATCATTATTTTGAAAATCAGCACATGAAGCTCTAGGAAAGACAAACGTGAGCTTATACTTTTTTTTATATTTACCTTGGCCATAATAGCAACATACGAGTTGTAAAGGCTATCATCTTTTAGCTTACTGGAAAAGAGAATAGTGATAATTACAAGACAGAGACCAAGCATTATGTAAGCATGTATGTTTTACAGTATAAATAATGTCAGTGGAAATTTCAAACAACAAACTCTCTTAGAGTCTACATGCCTCTCTGTAAGGGCACTTTGACTGAAGAGTGTGATGAGTTGTTGCAGGGGGTCGGCTGGGGTACTGGCTTCCTCTATGTACTCCCGCACCACCACATCCTTCTGCAGTAATAGTAAATACATACAGTAGAGTTGAGACATTTACTGTACATCTAATGATCCACAGCATGTAAACACTGTTGTATAGTAGGTGGCACTGCTTTTCTTAATGTCACACACTGTCTTGTTAGAATAATATATGTTTTCTTGTCTTTGGTGACACTTATTATTGTACACAAAAGTCACAGTTTTTCAATGCCATGCGCATCCATGTTAATGATGTAAACAATCTTAGTCTTAGTGACATTTTGCTGGACTATAAAAGAGTGTTGCAAAGTATAAAAACAATATTTTTGTGATTATAATCCAGTAACATTCTGAAAGTAAGTTTTGGAGGTTTATTTAGGTAAAGAAACTGTATAGAAAATACAAAACATTATAATATCAAATATGTCAATTATAATTTATGATATCAATGGTCTATTAATCCATGGAGCCATTAATCCAAAAACATTTAAACTAACAATTACATTATTATTTATACTCACAGCTAAATCTTCCACAAGCTTCTCCTCACAGGTATCATCCTCAGTTGTTAACCAAGTCTTGTTGTAGCCTTGAAGGAAGAAATTAACTACTTTGTGCCTAATAAACATAGACACATATATTAAAATGCAGAATATACGTGAATGTCAACATTTTTAAAATTAAGTTATTTCAGATTTGTTGTTAAATACCACCACTTCAAGAAGCAACAATAGTTTGATCAAAACATTAGAGCAATTCATTTAACAGTGAATTTAAATGATTCTTATTCTCAACATAAATACGCTAACTAGACTAAATACACGGCTGTCATTATTTACCTTGGCAGATTGTAAAGTGGGGCCATCCTTAGACAGGCCACCACAGCTCGCTTCCTTTGTTTAGACAAGACCTTGATCCATGTAGATTTTTTGCCTCGCTGTGGGTTCTCAACCTAAACGCAGGCCAAAACAGTCAAGGATACTTAATAGCATTCATTTCTGTTAGCTGTAGAATATACATAATGTCAGAATTCACATGCATTTTCTTACCTGGTCTAGATAATAAAGGACTTGTCCTACTCTAACAATCCTCTGTACAGTTTTTTGGAGGTTCAAGGTGGATTCTTGTTCATTTGGCTTTTCTGAGTTAAAAGTCCACTCTTCTCTGTGCTCTGAGGGCTGGGAAATAATACATAAATTGATAGCACATATGAAAGCTAACTTACATAAATATAAGCTAAACGTCTGTACATAAACACTTAAAATTTACTGAATAAAGGGGGTCACCTTTCTCTTCTGACATGAGAGGTACTGAACGATACGCTCATGAATCTCCTCTTCAGTGTTCTTCTACCAAAAGCAAATGCAAACCAATAATCTGCAATCACATTTTAACGTTTCCAGCATTAAAGTCTAACCTACCTGTGAAAAGCCATTCTTAGCCAAATCTATAAGCCCATGGTCATTCAGAAGACAAACGTTTAGTCCAACAGGCAACAGTCTCTTTACAGAAGCCACAATAAGAGAGGTTTGTGTAGAATAGCGGTCACCCTTCCGCTTTACGCCCTTGCTCTCATGGTCAAACTGTGTAAAAAAAGATGTAATGGTAAATGAACATTTGAGAATCAAAGGTGAAAAGACTCACCTTGGATAATTCCTTGCTCTGCACCAAAAACCCCAAGTTATTGATTTCATTTTGGACCACATAATTCTGCTCCTCCCACTTGAAATTCTGTCAAAAACACAACAGATATTGATATACTGGGGTTGGTTAATACACTTGTGGCACCTGTATAGTGTCATCCTCACATGAGATTTGGCCCAGAATATAAAGACCTCTGCCACCATGCTGAACAGAAGCTCAGCATCAGAATTCAATTGTGTCAGCCAGCTGGCTCTAAGAACAACAAACAAAAAACGTCACACTCAATCCATGGCAGATATTGCTGTGTTTCAGAGCATGCAAGTCACTATTTAATTAATAAAAATGTATATATAATTATATATAATTATATATATATATATATAATTGAGAATATTCCAAAAAGGCATGTCTTACCGATGAGTGTCCACATATGGGATGAGAATGGGATAGAACGCATAAAGGTCTTGTACAAGTACACTAAATTTCTCTTGTATCTGGAGTTGTGCTTCAGAGATGTCACTCTCTTTTGATTTCATCTTCTCCTCTTCAAGCAGAACAAATTCTGCCTTTTTTCTTAACTTCTCCATCAGTGGAAGAAAGTTGTTCTTTAAGAGCAGGGAACTAGTTTTGCATATAAGCGGCTGAGAAAAAACTGGGATAATAATACCAGCTGTTGTAGTATAATTAGGAACAATTGTATATTGTTTAACAAATAGGTAGTAAATACATAAAACAGATCAGTACCTGCCATCTGTTTCATCCAATCACCCTGGCAGTCACCCACATGATTGTGGATAATGCAAAGGATGTGAGCAAGCAGGTCACTAGCATGCTGAGGAGTGACAGCGGTGCAGATCGGCATGTTTGGCTGGCCCTCTGGGCCAAAGTGCCACCAACGAGGCATGTAACTACACAACATGGGAAGAATGACCTCTGTGACATGGATGTAGTGAAGCTGGTGAGCTCCAGCCCCAGCTCTCACCATTTTTTGTACTTCCCCCAGTGCCTGCTGCAGAGTAGGTAGATGAGGACAAGCATCTGTAACCTGTTCAGACAGCCCCAGGTCTTAAAAACAAAGATAATTAAAAAGAAGGTATGTAAAATGCAAACACAGATAGTTTAAGTTAAACAGTAATAATGTAGTAAATGTGAGATAATACCTTGTATGTCAGTGTTATAGATAGAAAATGGGTTGTTTTGGTTTAGTTCAGGCTCCAGAAAGCATACTGGGAAGGCCTCAGAAAGGGCAGCTAAGCATGCACCCACTGCTGATCTTGGTCTAAATGAGAATAAGTATTACATGTACAACATATGTTAAAGTGAAAGTATTTTGTTATGATTTAACAGAATATAGAAAATACCCTTCTTTATGAATGCTGATATTGGTACCAAGAGAGTAAAGACAGTTGAGAATCCTGTAACAGGATAACTGGATACTTCCCACTGCAAACACATGGTGAAAGAAAGACATTAAACAATTGCATAATTGAAGCAAAATAAGTTCTTACATTTGTATGTGATAAAAGACAGAATAAATGTGAAACTGTTTTAGATGCTATGACAGAGAAAAGTCATGAAAAGTCTATTGAAGATGGAGAGCTAAGTGGTCAGAGCTTATCACTGTTGATATCTATAATTTACATCTAACAAATGTTAGTATATATATAAATGTCTAACTGAATTTCAATAGTTTCTTCTCATTGAGTTGTTTACCTAGAATGTCAGAGCAAACATGTTTGTTGCCAAGATGCTTAAAGAGGGAAGTGAGGGTAGGAAGGAGGACTGAAGTTGCCTGATGGAGAAGCCCAGCCGCTCCTCTCGCCTGCTGACTCCTGTTCTGAGTGAAAGGAGCCAAGGTCACAGGAAGGTTTTCCACTGTCATCTCCAGATCAGCTGCAGCTGCCTCAAAGAATGAATGCAGAGATCCTTGGATAAAGTCTGTGGCTGAATACATGAGAGTCCTGGAGCAAAAGGAGATAAGTTATTCAGTATTTTTGTGTTTTTGCTTTTTTATTTATTAATAAAGAAAGTGTGTAGAAAATACAGAACCAAATTATAACCAAAGGTTTAGGCAGATTTTTCAATCTGATCATAATCATGTCATGTTTTTGACAGGGCATGTGACAATGCTGTGTCAGCCAGCAGAGGGCAGACATATGTATCAAAATGTGGCAGTAGCGCCATCTAGCTACCTCACATCCAGAGACTGGGCTAAAACCTGGAGGCAGCTTAAGAATGATGAAGCTTCATTTCCTAGAAAACATAAAAAAAAAAAACATTTAATTAAATGAAATATATACATATAAATAATTTTTAAAAATAAATCTTACCAAAGAGTGAGAGTCTGTGTCTTGTTAGAGCTGCGAGCTTACAGAAAAGGCTGTATGTTAAAAGAAAAAAAAATCTGTATAAAAAATATTTTCTTAAAGAAAAAATAAAAGCCACTTGTGATTAATACCTTACAACTAGCTCCTTTTCCTTTGTTGATGCATAGTTATTAGATATGGAGCTGAGGGAGTTTGAAAGAAAATAATAACGATGTTCCTTCATGTATTCTTCCAAAAGAGGAAGAACAACCTTTTGAAAAGAATATAAAATTTCAAGATAATGCAACATTGTACAATTATTATATTCGGCCTTACAAATGAAGAATAAACCGGCTACATTTGCAGATTGTATGGACAACTACATGTGTGGGAAGTTTAATTAATGTCCCATTGACAATTTACACTCCCACGTAGATTTACAAAATGTTAAAAGCATTAAAATATTACAACACACTTTAAGATGTCTGCTCATGTGAACCATCTAAAATTAGGGAAGATGTAAAAATTTGATTAACCTAACTAAATCACATGACAAGAAATCTAACCTTGGGAAAAAAATGTATTGTTTGAAGATGTGCGGCTTTGTCTCCTTTAATCTGACCCCTCACGTGTAGAACCTCTGAAAAAAAAGCAATAAACTATAAATTGTTGTGAGATATTGTCCAGAAATCTTAAATTTACCATAGAATAGAAACAATAACAAAAGTAAAAAAAAACAGACTCAACACGTTACCCAGCTCCAAAATGTGCTCTTGAGCTACATCTACACGATTGAGAAAATGTTGAAGAAGAGTATATCCAAAGCAGTTCAGTATGGCTGGAAAATTTGTGTCCTGTGTCTTTTTCTCTCTTAAAAAGAAAACTATTTTGTAATAACTTCCAATAGAAAGCTTACCACACTGCTTCACCAAAAAACGATACTGAAACTATACCAACCTCCACACAGAATAACCAGTGAGCAGCAAACACTTAAGGACATCTTGAGCTCTTTCTCGATATCTGGTCTTCTCTTTGGTCGTCAGAATGTTGTATGGAACAAGCATTAAACGGTGACCTACGGTAAAATACAAAAAAGACAGACTCAATAAAAATAAATCAATAAAAATTTATAAAATTATATGAATAATGATTGTGCTTGAACCTTTGCTTTGAGGGTGCAATTTCTTTTTTTTGGCCCAGGCGTTGTAGTAGTTTTCAGCCAGCTGTTCTGCCATTGCCTTTAAACAAATTACAACATTAGCATTTAATATAATATAGCCTACAAAAATGTTTATAGTTCTTGAAGAAACTTACACACTGGTCCCAAGACAAGGTGATGTTACTCATATCCATAGGTTTTGGGCTGAATGTTGATGCACCTTCAAAAGATAGCTGAAAAACAACTTGAAGTTTTCACACTAACCTCAACAAGTTGTTGAAAAAGATAGGATATACTGTATAGCAAATCAAAATGTATGGGGCTGTACCAAAGTAAGTAGGATAAATGGACCAAAGCAATGAAAATGTACATAAATGTGAATAAATTATTATGATTTATCTGGTTGGATCAATATTGGTGGTGCATGGCTTGCATGAAAGGTTGTCCAGACCCAGTTCACTTGTTAAACTGAATAGGTTAGAAATTATTATTATTATTATTATTAGTTTAAGACCTTTGTAAATTGTAGTCTGTCCCTACCTGAGACTGAGAGATCCTGCGACTGCATGTTCGCATTCCAAGTACATCTCCTTCTTTGGTTCTGTCTATGGTCCAGCCAAAAGCCAACATCATTTTTATTGTCTCTTTTACAGAGCAACGATATGCTTCTTTGTCCTGGAAAGTAAGATATGAGTACATGCTTGATTTTGTCAAAAAAAAATCTTCAGATCAGACATGTGTTTGCAACCTTAGAGATTCTTTTAAAACATAAAAGTAGTTTCTGATTATACCTTTTCAGCAAGAGCTCTATATGGTTTTAGAAGCGGATGAACCTTGGCATTTTCACATAACTGCTCTCCATGCACCCAGCCTGCAGCAAACTAAAAGAACCATACATTAGCAATGTATGTATACATCAAAACAACACAAAGGGCAACCTTTCAAACTTTTGAACAAATAAAAAAAAAGATTCAGAAGGAAAGGCCTCTGTTACCTTCTCTAGTGACCACTTCTCATGTGTATGTTCTGCATACTTGTTCAAAACACAGTCAAGACGCTCCGGCACTAACACACTAGTACACATAAATACATTAATTGTTATAAGTGTTAAAGCAGCCATTTATAAAAATAGATTTGGTTAGTATCTTACTTAGATGTGTCTATGGGCTGTGGGTTAAAGTTTTCATCTGTATCCATAGCGGCTTTCCTGTCGATCAGGGAAAGACAGCTGGGATTCATGTAGTCTGGAGGCAAGCTCTTAGCAACTGTAGCAAGACACTGGGCACCCAGTGTATACAACTGTGGTTCATAGGACTGCAAATTTGAAAGTGTGAGAAGGCTATATAAAAAGAATATAATAAAAAAAGCAACATTGTTGGTACCTTTTTCTCCAGTGAGTTAAAAACGGCCCAGAACAACCTTCTGGAGAGGTGAATCTCCTCTTCAGAACACAAGCCCTTCACCAGTCCACCTGTATGTAAGTAATACTTCCACTGCTGCTCATAGTGACTGGTCAGCAACTAGAAGAAGAAAAAAATGAGTCGTTTACAAAACTCGTGAATCTTATACTATGATTTATGAGGGAAAAAAACACTATAACCTTCAGCTCTAGCTTGATGTGTTCTGTAAGATGGGGGATGTCAATAATGAGCTGCTGTAGAAGTGGCTGCATCATAGCGGGTGTGAGCATACTGGAAACAAACCAATACAAATTTGGCCAAATAACAACATACTAAGATCAGAATAACTGTTAATGAACTACAGTATGTTCAAGTTGAAAAAGGTGTAAAAATCCCTTACCTGCATACAGCCAACAAACATTCCTCAATAGTGTCTCTCTGAGCTCTGGTCAAGCTTGTAGCCTTAGAAATGCAGTACAGAGCTTGAATAAAACAATTTACAAGTGGGGTGTGGTCCTCTAAATGACAAAACAGAGCTGAACATTTTGTAAGCAAAGGAAGCACAGCTGTAGATATGTATCTGTTGAGTGCTAGGGCCAGGTCTGTTGATCCAATGTCATTCTGTAAAATAATAAACAATAGACAATAAAGTGATGAACAAAGTTAAAAAACATATACAACATTTGATCCAAAGAAGACTCACTGTGTCGAGGGAAACCGCAGCCTGTAGATCAGGGAGAAACCCAAACTCTAACAAACGCAGGAGAAAACTTTGACTCTCAACGCCATAAACACGGTCCAAGAACAGAACCATAGATGCCTTGTGGTCAGGACAAAATACTGCAGACAGATCAGGTTCATCCACCTCACCATCTGCAAAAGAAAGTAAAAATCTACTAACGTGACAAAATGTATATATTTATTTTTAAACTAAATATGACCTTTAGATATTGAAGGAATTTTAAAGGGTATACTGATAACACCCTCAAGGTCCTGAACAGGAATGAGTGATCTTAATATCGCCCGGATACGGATAGCGTCTCCTTTGCCTGCTTGGATAAGCTTAAAACAAATAAATTATGTAATATTTTAAACAATATCCCATATTTAGTTTTCATTGGCATTTATGTACTTTCATGAACATTTACATGCATTTCAGGAGCACATCGACCCAGAAGATCTATAAGAGCTGAGTAGAAGGTCATTATTGCATGCCCCATGTGAATGAGGTCATCCTCTGTGTCTTGAATATCACTGTCAAAAATAAAGATGTTTAAAACTTATATATGCACACCTAATATTCCCATTTCATAAACAACTGACAGTGATTTGTTGGACTGGTTTGTTGCATAGGGTCCATCCATGGACACATCATCAGATATCCTGATGGCTTCCTCCATGGCTGATAAAAGGCCATTTCCTCCCTCACCACGCAGAGCAGGCCCAAAACATTCTGGCTGATGTATCAGCAACCTTAAGACAACGTAAGCATTCTCCTCCACACTTTCCCCTGTTGTTAATTATGCACGAAAGAAGAAAACACAGACATCACTTACATTTGAGATTACATGCTCACCACTAAAAACGATAGGGTACACTCAATGAACAGTCAAATACCATTACAAAACACAGCAAACCGCAGAAAATCCAAGTAACGCTCTCCCTCCACAGGATTCCATCCGATGTCGGGATATCCTTTAGTAACCAGCATTGTGCAGCTTTGGACACCACAGTTTGCAAGATACTGAACCACCTGAGCAGTAATAACATTTTCAGTTCAGTCAAAAAATGTATGGTAACACTTTTGATTACAGGCTGGTACACCTAGCTTCACTTTAAAGCTTATTGACACAATAAAAAGAATTACTTTTTGTAGATCACATTCCTGCAGTGCTAAGGCTAATTCATAATTGTCCATTACAGAGGCTGCAGCGACATCCAAAGGAGTGGCACCTCGCATTGACGGTGAAGCTAAAAGAGAACAAGAATTAGTGCCCTATAAGGTACAAGATATACATGTTAAATAGGATCACAAATCCTTAAAGTTGCATTCGCTTCAATTGCATAGTAAAATTTACCTAGTCCAACCCTGCTGTGCTCAAGAAGATAACTGAGGTTACTGAACAACGCCCCTTGATTCTGGCGGCTAATCCGACAAAAGTAACAAAGAAAACGGCAACAGCTGGCCACCATCTTGGGAAACATGATCTCCTAAAAGAGCATATTTGAGATAAAGTCCAAACTATCAACTATATTTCTATATCTGTATATCTACTGCATAGCTATCTCTCACCTTTGTTTTGCCTTCTCCCAGAACATTGACCATTACTTCCATTACAGTTTTATGCATACCCAAAGTCCTCATTAGGTTCGGATGTTGGTAGAATACTTTGTTGTTTATGATGTCACTGTAAAATGTAAAATTACAGACTTGAGGGAAAAAAAACTACCAACACAACATAATATGATTGATAAACCTACCCCAGTCTATCAATCATCAATTTTTCTTCCTGTTTGCCCATGTGAACACTTAGAAGAGCACGGATCTGACACAGAGAGGTAAGGAGAGCTGTAGTGTCTTCCACTGAAGCCTGGTTTATTGCGTAAGCTTTGTAAAGGGGTCCACCCATTTGGCCACCAAGACTCTGATACTGCCGGTACAACAAGGAAAAAATGGCCCTAATCAAACCAGGATCTGCTATGTTAGCTTCTTCAGCCCAGCGCACCATAGTCTCAGAGATCAACTTAAGAAGGGTCACTGCAAATGATAAAACAACAAAAATAAATAACCCAGTAAAATGACTTTGAGTGAATCATTCAATTAAATGATAGAAATATATATGACAGACATACAAGGGCTGTGGACACTACAGTGCTTTTCCTCCACAGATGTTTTTCTCACTCCTTTTACACGAAATATCAAACCACTAAGTTTATCTTTCAATGCTATCTCCACATCTTCCTCCTCCTCAAAGCCTCTGTCTGAATCAGGGCCTACAAAATATCACATATTCAGTGAAAATCAAATGGTACTTTTTATATGGCTTGTAAATTAGTAAGTTAGGGGTTTCTAACCACAGTGCTGTTTTAGAAGCTGATGGAAGTCTTGCAGGAGCTGCCGAATTTCATCTGGGCACGGGCAGCTCTCACATTTCTCATCCTCCTCTTTGAAGCTTAGTAGCATATTGATCTGAAAACACATGATGAATTAGCAACACAATTTTATGACAAAATATGCATATCCATACCGCATTCAACTGTTAATATTGACATCAACTTTTTTTTACATTAACCTGCTCTTGTGGAGGTGACCGAAACTCCTTGGTTTTGCGGGCTGTGAGTGCTGCAGACATGTTGAGTGCCTGCATGACTTCATTGTAGCGAAATCTTTGGTTATCTTGCAGCTGCTCCACAAAGCCATCTGAAAAACCCACTATTGCTTCCACTCTGTGTCGCACTTGACAGTCACAAAGAAAAGATAGCACTTGGCAAAGCTGAAAATAGAAAAATAAAAAAAAGTTATTTATGAGAAATCTGAAAAAAACAACAAAAAAAAAACATGAAAAAATAATGCACTATGGGTCTCTATTGGTTTACCTCAAGTTTTACAGCTTCGGGAAGTTTCATTTCCAGCAATCCTAAAGAAATGTTTTGGTCATTTTCCAATAGCCATTCTTTCCTGCCAATACTTCTGTTTTTTTCTGTTTGTCTCTTTGGGGGCTCCACTTCATCAAAAAATGCCTGGGGTAGTAACAACGCTAAAACTCTCCTCAAGTCAGCATCCTCAAATACTCCCATCACAAGCAGGATATAAAACAATCTAATTAGTGGGACCAGCAATTGCTCCACGCTGCCCCCTGCAGGATCCCTCAGACCCAGACCCACAACTCTTACTGCAGCTGTAAGCATCTCTACAGTTAGGTCCTTGAGTGTATCTAAAGGAATTTCAGGAGAGTCAATAGAGAATTTTGCAACTCCATTATTATCACTTTTTTCATCACAGCTAACAAAGCACGGAGTAGAAAAGCATGTCTGTGGTTTAAGGGTAAAGGCATGTGTGCTTGGAATAAAGCAACTATTGACAAGGCTAGAACTAAGAGGGGCTTTGGTCTGGTCCATCATTGGAACAATGTATTCATGGTTCATCATGAGACATGCTGTGCTGTGACAACTAAGATGAACCTAAAAATATAAAAAACAAAAAAATATACATTTTTAATATCTGAAAGTGTATATTTATAATACATTTGGCAATAAAAGTATATACCTGAATAAGCAACTGGTAAAATGCAGAGCGTAGAGGGCCAGGGAGGTGGGGATTCTGTATAGCATAAAACATCTGGGACTGGTCTATTTGGCTACAAAGGGCATGGCAAATTCTGGTGTTACCAAAAGCACATAGAGAGGAGTAGAGCAAGAGTGTGTGGTAGTGAAATGCCAACAGGTCATCATGTTCTGACAGCTCCAAAATGTCAATGCATCTGTAAGAATAAATCAAGGACCCTTGTTTATGCTTAACACCCCCAGATCAAATATACATGTATAGTTATTTCCAACTACATACGGTACCTGTCTTCATCTGGAAACTGAAGAGACATTATCTGACAGGGCTCTGTGCATTGTAGAGTCCAACCATGGAAATTTTCTGCCTGCTCTACTAACACTTTTATTGCATTATCAGGAACACGGCTCCAAGAAAAAGAAAGTTGTTGGACTTGTAGCCTCTGAGGGCACTGAGGAGTGGTGTCCCTCCTCAGGCTGCGAAACAATCCTGCTGATATGGGCATCACATTCTGGAAAAAAATGCAATGTAGCGACAATTAGGGGTGGGTGATATGGTGATTAATCTAATTATATCGGCGAAACATCGATATTATGGAATCACGTCGGTGTTTGTCCGTGTCCGCAGATCATAGCTGTGAACACGATAACTCAAAACGAATTGCCGGATCAGTTTCAACATTTGCACACAGGTACATACCATAAAGATGCCAAACTGTATCGATTTGGGTACTTCTTCGATGAATATTAATCAAGTAATTAATTAATAATGGGCAAAAACTGTGTCCCCTGGATAGCTAAAAAAAACGAAACTATCCTTTTTCTGTTGAAAAATCAAATTACAGTACATAACAAATGTTTATTGTGTTTTTCTCTCCTAGATGGAGTGGTAGTCACACACGTTGGGGACAACCTTTCAGACTCTGCCACCTGACTACTGGGCGGTGCCAAAACTGTGAACGCAATAACTCAAAAGTCTTTGCTGGATCTTTTTCAACTGTTGCACACAGGTACATATCATGAAGATGCAGAACTGGATTGAGCTTGGTACATCTTCGATTAATGACAATTAAGTAATTCACTAATTAATGTTTTGATGCACTTTTATTAGGCTCAAACCTGAAATACCTAATTACCCCCCGGCCCTGAACACTTCTGACTAATATGATGGCAGTTACCTCTATAGCGCCCCCTATAGACTGAAAGAAGAATGTAGTTTTAGGGAATTTTCAAAATTTGGCAAAAACATTCTTCGCAAACATCCAGACAAATCCAAAAAGTCAAATAGACCCGTCCCATGTTTGTCATGGTTTGGGGGCGAGGCCTCTTAATTGACAGCACAGGCCTAGTTTGTTGTTGGTACTTGGTTGGTCTTTTATACAGGGTTATTCATGAGGACAATGTTGTTGTTTTTTGCAATACTTTTTTACTTTTACTACTAGTCTCACCTGATCTCAAAACTATTGTCAGTCCTTATAGTCACCATTGTTGTCCTTTTGATTCAGAGTGCTGTTGGTTAGCAGTGGCAACATGCTTGAGTCCCATCCAATTTTCCTACTATATTGTTGCAAATGTGATTCCTGGGCATACTGTACTAAGCTGAGATTAAAAGTAAATATTTATAACCCAAGGGCACCCATACTGTCGTCTAAATTATTCATGTCTGCATTCTGTTTTCTCCCTCTCATCCTCACAGCTCCTTCTCTGAAAGTCTCATTCAAGATATTATCTACAATTATTTGGTGTTACCGAACCGCATAACTGTCCCACTGGTGGGGGACGTGGAACTGGACCAGCTACGCTTCCCGATGCCAAAGGTATCAGTGTACTTCACAAACAAGCAGAAGTTACTCTGCTCTGTTAACTTGTGCTTAGAATCCGGCATGTCTTAATGTTATTTTTAAGTATCAGTACTCTTACTTAAATATACTTTTTGGCAACTCTACCCCCCTCTGTTCATTACCTAGATATTGGTTTCCACATCGTTATAGCTTGTGCATTAATTATTGTGGTGTTATTTTGTGAAAATATATATATATTTGATATTTACAAGATTTTGCACATTACTCTTATATTTTATGTCTGTCTGGTTACATCAATTCCAAATAATACAAACAATAATGGTCAATAACTTTTTTTTGGTTAGTATTTGAGTATCTTAAACAGCAAATACTTTTTCACGAGTTATTTTTAGGATAATTACTTTTTGCACTCCTGTTGATATCTGTGTTACATTGCGCTATAGCACAAATCAGTTCTGTCATTTAAAAAGCTATAACCTGAACAACCTGAGAGATTAAAGACCAGCTCAAGGCTATACCATTAACTGTATCCATGGTAATAGCCCAACCTTTTGTCTCAATGCACAGATGTTATTACATTCCGGTAAACAGAGCAGTAAGTCAGCCTGCCAACTGGCCTTATGTAGGATAACCTATTGAATAATTATAAAAACAATAACGAAGCCTTTTGCTTAACAAAGCCATAAAACTATATTTTAAATAAAGAAAAATATTTCAGATATAATAAAAACGCAAAATATTATTATTATGATTATGATTGTTATTATTATAAAGGGGATATACTTTATGTATTTATTCTTTTTATTAATACTGCTGCTGATTAGCATTTTAAATGTTATAACTTATAAGTGCATCACTTATTGAAAGACTTTTAGCCTGGTAGCTGGTGATTTTACTGAAAAGTAAAAGTCTCTGATTATGTACATTTAAGGCCCTCTCTCCAGCCACTGGCCATGACCACCTCACTATGGTGGACGGTAGAGCATGCGGCCCATTGGTAGAGCTTACAATGCTCGCCCCAGTGTCGTGAGTTTGAATACGGCTCACAACAGTTTGCCGGATGTCCCTACTCTTCTCCCTCTAGCTATACTGTCCTGTCAAACACAGACAGAAAAGATCAACACAAATCTTTAAAAAAGACCACTTACTGCCAGCCAATGAAAACAATGGAGCGTTGTAGCAGTTTCTGGGCATGCCTCATCACACACAATTACTTGAACATGTGTGAATCAATTAAAATACAACTTTGGGTATGTTTTGGACTGGGAAAGTTTAATTGGCATATTAGGGCTCCTTAGTTAGTGCTTTGGGTATTGATTGTTTATGCCAGAAGCAAGCTCAAAACAAATTGTGCTCTTTCTACAGGGAGTTCTTCGTATTCACTTCCTGGAGGCTCAAGATCTCGAAATCAAAGATACATTTTTTGGGGGACTTATCAAGGGCAAGTCCGACCCATACGGCATCCTGCAGGTGGGCAACCAGTTGTTCCACAGCAAGACCATAAAGGAGACCCTTGATCCTAAATGGAACGAAGTCTATGAAGTGAGCCAATTACATTTTACTTAACGCAAGGCACAACTTGATTGTGCATCGGCAATGTGTTTATCGACTGTGCTTGCCTGTTTAAACTAGCATCAATATCTTCTAATGCTCAGGCTCTGGTGTACGAGCACTCGGGGCAGCATCTTGAGATAGAGTTGTTTGACGAAGACCCCGACAAGGACGATTTTCTCGGGAGGTGGGTTTTTTCTCATTTCCTGTTTTCTGGTTTAATCCTATGACACACTTCACAAGAGACTAGACAAGCGTCACCTCAGCATTGGGTCTGATGACCGTAAAGAAAGATGTCCCTGGAATCAATATAGTGCCTTGTGCCTAGTGCTGTGTTGTAAAATACTCAAGACCATGAAATTTAAAAAAATATAGAAATTTTTATTTGAATAATATTCTATGATTAGGTGAAATTTGAGTCTAGCCTTTTAAAGATTGTTATGGAAAATTAGCTAATATGCAGTAAACTTTATTTATAATTTACTTACTACTTCATATAATATGTGTTAATTGGCACATAGTTGCTGGGATTGGCTCCAGTTACCCCTAAAGGAAATAGCACAAGATAATAAATGAATGATGTGTATCATTTAAGGTAATGTCCAGCTACACTTCCAGCTTATATTTGCTGTTAAAGGTTTTAAAAAGTCTTACATTTTAAACCATAGAGATGCATTGAATATACAGTGGCGGCAGGGGTGACAAATACATGCTATAGTAATTTGTGACCATATCAAGAAACCTGAATAGTTAGCCCACAGTTTTGCCCAAGGACGAACCTGATTGATTTTCCCACAAGGCTGAACAGTACACTTAGCACTGACACCATTTCAGCTAATCAATATTGGAACCTGGCTTCCTTTTTACACAATAATTGGTGCCTTTTCTAACTACACAAACATGTATGTAATTATATGCCTCTGTCCACAGCTTGATGATTGATATGACCGAGCTACACAAGGAACAGAAAGTTGATGAGGTAAAGTCCTTTATCTTTTATGTTTGAGATCCATTTCCTGACATGGTCTCTCTGTGTTGTCACTTCTTGTCATGGCAGTGGTTTGATTTAGAGGAGGCTCCCACAGGCAAGCTCCATTTGAAACTGGAGTGGTTATCGCTGCTCAACACCCCTGAGAAATTAGACCAGGTACTGACCCACTAATCACTTTTATACATGACCAGAATGACATTTTGAATAATTAAAAAAAAACAAATTTGCCTCTTGTGTTTTGTGTCAGGTGTTGCGAAGTGTGCGTGCAGATTCAAGTCTGGCCAATGATGGACTATCGTCAGCGCTGCTGGTTATCTATCTGGACTCAGCAAAAAACCTACCTGTAAGAAGCTGCAATATTCATATGATCAAATGTACCACAATATCCACTTTAGGCCTTATTCTTCTATGCACATAAATGGCATTGAAACCAGTTGAGTAACAAATGCCAGGGCAGCTTGCTTGTTTAAGGAAGGATTATTGGTCACTATGCAACAGATGTCTTGTTTGTTTGACCACAATGCTTAAGTCTTTGTTTTTCTGATTACATTCATCTGACTTTAAACTTACACTGTCCTGTCAGTTTGGTTCTATTCTTTTTTACCCATGCTCCACAATGACCCAAGTATTTCTAATGTCAGAAGGCATTCCAAAAGTTAAGATAAGTTAAACTATTTCATGCTTCAGTAACTTTATTCCTAACTTGTAGAGACCCTTGAGAGAAAGATTAGTCTTAAAAGCAGTTCAAATATGCCAACATTAATTTAACACAAGCCTCTTCTCTGATATCTTTGAGCCATTATAATTCCACCTTCTCCTTTTCACTCCCTGCTCTCTCAAGAGCGTCTTCACAGGCAGCTTAGGCTGTGGGAACTTAAGTGAGAGAAGAGCCTCTGGCCTCATTTTTTGTGAGAGCAATACTGCAGAGTACACAGCCAGATTTGTGAGTCTGTGATGTGTCCTTGAACAAACATTTCTTTAGAGCATGTATTAGCTGCACGGTTTTACTATGTCTAATGGAAATGATTGTATTCTGAGTGCCAAATAACCATTAACATGGTGCAGACACTTGCAAATGGAGGCTTCATTCAAACAACAGGGAATTCAATTATGTAGATCATTGAGAAGCTTACATTTCAGAGCTGTATTCTGCTGCCAGAGAACAGAATAATCTCCTCCTGCTTTTGTAAGCCAATTAGTGCATAGCAGTAGTTATATAGACATATTGCAGTGTGGCTTGTTATAAATGGCACAGTCTCTTCGAGTGGCTAACCCGAGTGTTTTTCTGAAGGAAAGCCCTCATTCTGCTCTGTGCTAGCTCCCCTGAGTCAACACCAGGCATTCATCCGCCATTATTTAAGTTTACAACCGTTCATGTTTAGGGCACAATCCAACACTTTCTCTGCCATTTCTTTTTGGCTTCTTAAAACCTAAACTGAATCTGCCAGGCCAATTAATTAAGCGTGTGCTTTTCTCCCCCAAATCATCTCATTGTGGCTAAAAGAGCAACCTGTCAGATTTCCCCCATGACGGGTTGAAGCAAGTGTCAGTCTTTAAAGCCTTGAAGGTAATGTGGGCAAAATGGACTGCATGCATCCATCATCACACCGTGTGCACCCTCCAGCTCCACACTACAGTGACGATGATCAATAAACCCTGAATGTGCATGAAGACTGGTGTGTGTTCTGTTTGTAGTGGTGCGTGGTTTTACCCATTGTCTGGTACATTTGGTCTTGCATACTAAATGTTTAAACATACTGTGATTGCCAAATGCTTTAGCTGCAAACTGGTAAGGCAACTTCAATCTGACAAATGTAGATCACTGATTACTCAAATGCTTACTGAGAAACCAACGGCTGCATTCTTAGCTGGAAGTTGGAAGTCATATTTCCTGGAAGTTTTGATCCTCCATGGTCACACCTACACACCTTTGTGCCATTCCTTCACTTAACTGTACTCAATGACCGTTTGTTTATTGGAGTACAGAAAAAAGAAGCATAGAATTGAACAATAATTGACAATATACTTTCATGTGATTGTTTTAGAGGCGTGATTCTCAGCCGAATTACACAATTAGACCTATTGATGAACAGTTTTATTTGTTATTTTTTAGCATTTCAGTGTACTGTGACCTCAAACATACTGTAGCGGTGTAGCTCCAGAAACAGATTTCTGTGTAACATTTACTTATATATAGATATATAGATATTGTGAGTCTGAATTGATCTTGGTGTGAGTTCACCATTATTATTTTATCATTGCAATATATGGAAACCACCATTCCTTTGGAACTGAATGGTGTAACAAAAGGTTATAGCAAGGTTATTTCTCAGTATTGCCCTATGACTGGACATTTTTATTATTCTGTAAAGAACACACTAATGTGTCTGCCAAACCCCTGTATGCTAAATATAGACAGCAGTGAAGACAAAAGCTCATCTCCCCGTTAGCCTGTTGCCTGTTGCCATGTCAATGCTAATGTTGATCCCTTCTGAACTACACAATCTTACCCCCACTCTCTGCATGTCACAGGGCCTCAGGAGTGTTTGAGTTCATTCATACATAATGGTTATTGAGAGAAATGATCAAAAGGGCCTTCTTTTTCTTGTTTCTCTGTAGTCGGCGAAGAAGAGCAGCTGTGAACCCAGCCCTTATGTCCAATTCACAGTGGGGCACAAGACTCAGGAGAGCAAGGTGAGTCACAGGCTGCAACATCAATAACCTGTTTAATAAGCAATTTGTTTCACCAAGAAAAAACTCTGCCTTCTTGATAATGCAATTTTGATTAGATATTTTTTACATAAAGAATTAGAAAGCAGATGTGTCATACATGTACAACTGTGTGTGGCTCTATGGATGTATTCATTATATCGGCGAAAACAGCGTGTCGCCGATATTATGGAATCACGTCGGTGCGCGTCCGCGTCCGCGTCCACAGATCCTAGCTGTGAACGCGATAACTCAAAAACGAATTGCCGGATC
>JAVQKC010136701.1:0-17347 GCA_036025475.1 Philypnodon macrostomus
GTCCAAAACCGGGTCGCAGAGGCAGCAGTGTAAGCAGGGAAATCCCGCCTTTGACCGCTACCCGATCCACATTGCACCAGCCCTTTATGGTACCTCCCGTGGGTGGTGGGTCCACGGGAGGGCCTGACAGCGTGTGCACAGGCGGGGACTCGAACCACCGACCCTCCGGTTGAAGGGCGAGCATCTACCCACTGCACCACCGCTGCGGCAATTTCAACTCAAAAAATCAAATCCAATTAATTCATTAGTGCTTTTGTGCAGACTGAAGATTAAGATCATTCAATACATCCATTACTAACAATAGAGACTCTTTCTAACAACTTTTATCGTTGACTGTTAATCCCATTAGATGCAGAATCCTCACTCCAGGATTAGTAAAATTCATGCCATTTGTTGCTTTGACCCAACATTTTTGTGGCCATCAAATTAAACACAGCATATTATCTGCCTCTTGGTGTGTAGTGATAGATTTGATATATTGTTTTTACACCCGATGTCCTTTCTAATGCAACCCTCTCAATTTATCAAGGTTTGGGACTGGCACAAGGAGAACACTGGCTTGTAACCTCTGATGAAATGAGATGTGTGAATCATTGTAGTCAGTTTTTTTATTTACATTTCCATAACTTGACACCAAAAGTTTGAGATATCTGACTTCTGGGTGAAATTAGTGAATCTTCCTTAAAAGCAGTAAATCACTGTGGCACAAGTCAAATGTTCTTGTTGTGAATTTTTTTAATTGAGATTTTGAAATACCTACTGCATTAATCTCATACTAAAACCCTCCATTATCCATTTTCCCTTCGTTTCTACAGGAGCTCCGAGCATTAGAGGGTCAGAGTGTCACTTTGCGCTGTAAAGCCAGAGGTGACCCAGACCCCGTCATCCACTGGATCGCCCCGGACGGACGCCTCATGTCCAACTCGTCCCGCGCGGCTGTCCACGCCGACGGGACGCTGGACATCCTCATCAGCACCGTCAAGGACTCCGGTCTGTTTACAAGCCTCTGTCTATTGACTGAACAAAATGAGTTGTTTGCCTGGGTACACACCCGCATAAGAGTGAAGTATTTGTTGACTGATAAAGTTTACTGTCAAGAACTCAAAAACTCACCTTGAAGACGGTGACAACGTTGAAAGTGCAATGTGGGACTGCTTGAAATCACATCAGAGATTATTTATTGAGAAATTCTAATCTTGCACTAAGTCATAACAGATGTGTGGTCTACAGGGAGGCCAGCCGCTAATGTGTTTTAATAGATTAGGAACCTTGCACTAGCGATAAATGAATGACTAAAAAGTAAACAGGAAGTGAAGAAACATCCTGTGTGTTTAGTGATGAAGAGTATCCATATTCTTCTCATATTGTGTGTTAACTGGTGTGTTAGCCTATTAGGAAAGAGTAGCCTACATCATTTTAAGATCATCTCTGTGAAGGGAAATAATAATGCTTTCACTATCCAAAATGTGATAATGCAATGCCAAATTTATGGAAGGCAACAGAACGGTGTCCCAGTGCAAATACTATAAAGCCAAAATGATCCTGATAATGGAGAATTGGTTAAATTATGCTAATGCTAGTTTAGCTGTTTTCATTCTTCTATGGAACAACACTAAATATATCTCAGCCTCATTTTATGCAATTACTAATGTCATTAAAAAGTCAATTAATCCAAAGCATATAATATATTTTCCAGAATACCTATTGTAATGTCATACAAAGACTGGCTGCCTTTAGTGTAGTAACTGAAAACCACCATAATAACGCCTGTATTTTATAAATTGCATTTCTTCAATTCTCTGATCTACCTTGGAGCTGCAGTAACATACCTCGTATTAAATCACAAACTAAATCACTAAAGTTATTGTTCTGTGTCCAGGTTCCTTCACATGCGTGGCGTCCAACCCTGCCGGCGAGGCCCAGCAGACGGTGGATTTGATTATCGCTAAATTGCCTCATATCACCAACAGCACCATCGTAGAGCAGGAGCCTGACCCCGGATCATCTGATATCGCCACAGTGACCAAGACGGGAGCGGAGGCCGGAGGGGTGCCTCTGGGGAACGCTAAGACCAGCCCGGAGAAGAAAGTGGTGATAGCCGAGGCCACCTCCTCATCAGCTCTGGTCAAATTTAACTTCCAGAGGAGCATCCCCGGAATACGGATGTTCCAGATTCAGTACAATGGGACCTATGATGATTCGCTGGTGTATCGGTAAGGGGAAAATATACCTGAATGTTTCATAATCTTACATAAAGTTGCAGTACCTAATTTTGTGCTGAAAAAAAAAAATAAAAAAATAAAAAAATGTATTATATCTCCTTCCTTCTATCAGGGTCTCACACAAATCAGGAAGTATCAGAATGAATGTTTTCACTCATTGTAGTTGCAGGGTAGCCAATCCCAGCGTCTTTGGGCCTAAGGTGATTAACAATGACCAGTTAGTCAGGCATCACTCTCACATTTGTTCACTGGAAGCACATTTGTAATCTAATAAATGTTTTTAAGGCAGATTTTATAGTGTACAAAGCCGCTAATAAAGGAGATTACTGGTTATAATGAAGCTATCTGTTCTCTTATGTATGCAAATAGACTCAAAGACACTAAAAATGCACTTTCTCTGTGAGCCTCTTGAATAATTCAGCTTCACATAAAGTCATTTCAGCTGTTCTTTTCTTTTTGTTCCTCAAGTTTTCCAAAGGATCATTATATATATCCTTTCTAGCAACACTGGTTGGTGGTGAACAGCACTATTCAGTTTTCATATCATTAATAAGTCAAATCCAAAACACACTGGCCACTTTATAGTCACGTCTGTTTTTTACTATTCCAATGGGAGCATAAAGAGGTCATATATAGTTATGTATGCTGTTATGTCTTGTTTAGACTTTCAGTACAGATTTAATCATTTAAAAGATCCAATATTTGTTGAAATGTATTTCGTTCTCTCTGCTAAGAAAACCACAAATTAGGTGCCTGTACCTTTAAGGCCCTCATCCCCCTTATGGCCACATCCACTTCACTTCTACGGTCAATGAAAATGACCTAATGTGCATACAAAATTCAAGTGTTTTCAGCTCTTGAGGTGGTCAGAGCCTCAGCATACAGGGTTACTCAAACATGCTTGAATGAAATAAAACTGTGTATGTTTTGATGAGAAAGGTCACAGAATTGGGTCCCTTTAATGAATAACAAGAAGTATCATTACTAATTTATCATTGCTCATTAATATTGTGGTAAAGCTTCAAAAACTCAAAAACTGCTGAAACGTTGTAGCTGTTCAGCATAACGGGTGTGGTTTGCTTTACCCATGTTAGAGAGACTAATGGACCGTGTCTGACCTCATAATCCCTCTATAGACCTGCATGTATCATTTACTACAAGCAAAACCTTGAAAATGCTTCATCAACAAAATCTAAACAGCATGTAAGCATTAGGCTACCGACCAACAGTCTGAGACTTGCCCGTCCAAGTGAGTGTGGCGCACCAGAAGTTTTGCTAATCTCTGTGATATGATAAGATGGTCACACATGGGTCTTGATGAATGGGTCATGAATTTGGTAGTGAGCCACACATTAACTCGGCTGTCTGTAATCCTGATGAACAACCTTTATAGCCCCCTGAGAGATGATGATGTCATGTCATCGCCTCAAAACAATAAACTCTATAATCTGATTTGCTATTGTCTGCCACTAATCTACTGTATTTTATAACATTGTGTTTATCTCCCATAGGATGATTCCCCCGACCAGTAAGAACATCCTGGTGAACAACTTAGCGGCTGGAACTCAGTACGACCTGTGTGTGCTGGCCATTTACGACGACCAGGTGACCTCTCTGACGGCCACCAGAGTGATCGGCTGTGTGCACTTTATCACGGAGCCGCAGTACCTCCGCTGTCACTTCATGCAGTCGCAGTTCCTCGGGGGCACCATTGTGGTTATCATCGGAGGGATTATTGTAGCCTCTGTTCTGGCTTTTATCATCTTCCTCATTGTGCGCTATCGGGTGTGTAACCAAGGCGATGTAGATAAGGTCAGTTTGGCAAGACTTTTGAGTGTTTTTGTCCTATACTTTGATATTGAGAGAATCTAATGAAACCATTTATCCCACTTGTCTTGCTGTCTCCTTCACTTAGGCTCTAGAGATGGGGGACATTCGCTCCCTGAGCAGTGATGGACAGCTCCAGGGCTGTGGCATCCCCAAGTCTCTGTCCAAGCAGGTCCTTCGTCCAGAGAAGAACGACAAGGACTGTCTTAGAGTGGCTCTGCCACCGCCAGAGCCCATCAAACAGCGACCACCAGTTGTCGTGGCAACCACTAAGCCCTCGGTCCCTGACTGTACTGTGTCTTCTTCAGCGGCCAGTCACAGCTGGCACCCGGCCTCCCCCGGAGCCCCGCGGCTCAAACGCTCCAGCGCTCCCCCCAAACCCTCAGAGCCTCGCCGGGCCGAGGCCCAGGCTGACGTCGAGCTGGATAACATGAACCGGAATAACTCCTCCGAGGTAAAAAGGGCCAACACTCTGGCTCCGCTCGCACCGGGACAACCCATCAAATGGACTGCTGCTCCCAGGGGCCCTCGGCCCCACCAGGCGGCCCGACATTACATGACTGTGCCTGCGGGGGGCGTCAGAGTGAACCGTAGACACTCTCTTAATGCAGACTCTTACACAGAGCGCTGCTATGTGGCCTATGCCAAAACAGGAGGCAGTCTGCGCTCCAAACGCAGCCTGTCCATGAGCGGGGAGCTGCCTCAGATCGACAGCACAACAAACATTCAGAGGGCCAGAGACAAGCTCTCCAGGTCTGAGTGGCTGCTGGAGAGTGCTTTATGATTCCCACTTTAGGACTGCGGCCCTTGATTGGATGTGACCGTTGAGGAGCACATGGGATTTTCTGCCTTGTTTTGAGCTGTGCTCTTTTTGGAGGGACCTGTAAGCTCCTCTCATATATATTTGAGGTCGGACAGGCGTACAGGGTTCTAAGGAATGTCTCACATTTGTTTTTTACATTATAACCTATCAAAGTCTTCTTTATAATGATTAAAAAAGGCACAACTATGTATAAAACTACTTCATGTACAAAAATGTTTAGTTGTATGAGCTTGTACATCTCGAGAGAATCTTCATGTGATACTGAATGCAGTAACTGGGACATACTGTACTGTATAATCAGGAGCATACAGGAGATGGGTCTATTATACCAGGCTTCATCACCTGTTCTGATCTGGGCAGACTCTGGATATGATTCTTGTCTCCAGCTCTTCACACAGTGCTGACATGTCTTAATTACACTCCACTGGTTTGGGGAGATTACGAATGTGCTTCATCCCCGAGGTGTTGGAACAGAATGTAGACACTGCTCCGTCTTCTCACGCCCAGACACAGCACAATGCAGCATTTTGTGGCACAAGTTGACTCAGCCTAATACTGCCCTGTGGTTTAAATCAATACATTTTTATCACATAATTACATAAAGACTCAAACTGAAAGGATTCTTGTCACCTCTGATTTGAGCGACACTCAGCCCAACACCAATAACAAGACAGGTGCATCAAGCAATCTGATCATATCCACAGACTCTAGACCTGGTTATTATCCATATTTTTTTACTTACCGTACTGGCATTCTCGTGTCAAGCCCATGAAAACCATTGTAAATGAACTCAATGTATGAGAAATGATAATCACACGTGTGGGAGGACATTGGCTCTTGATTTTGCTGTTGTTTCTGTTTGATGTTTACCAGTATAAATAAAACAGTGATAAAAGGGATCTTCAGTTACATCTTTTATAACGTAAAATGAGGTGTTTTTGATAAGCACGATTATGCTTTATTCCTCTGCATTTGACCTATTTATTAATAGGACAACCAGTCAAAGGTTATGGGTGACCGCCGTGTGCCCGGGTACCCTTCTCCAGATCTGGAGCCAGGATGTACCTAGCTGGAGGTCAGGTCAGGTCAGGATGTACCTAGCTGGAGGATTAATTGTGCATGTTTTTGATTAATGGGGAAAACTGGAGTACATGGGGGAGCACCCACACAGACACAGGGAGAACATACAAAAACCTCATCCAGCCTCAGGAATCAAACCCAGGACTTTCTTGCAGTGAGATGACAAGCAGATGACTAATCTTTCTAGCACTCTGAGAAGAAATATTTAATAATGTTGAATATTGTTATAACAATATTTTTGTGATATTTTGAAGCAAGTTCAATAAGCAGAAACAGTTACTTTATTTTCTAATTACTTCAAAATCAGAACTTAAGACTCAATGAGGACTTAAACAGGACCAAAGTCCTAATAGAAATAGCCAACACATTTCCAATAAAGACTCTGATAGGAGTGTAAATGTCAGATTTAAGACCACTGTTTTATTAATGAATTTAGATTTTCTCTATATGGATATTGTGTTTTGCTGATATTACATTATATTCGATACATTGTGCCGCCTTTCGAGCTTCTAAAATGGCCAGCGTGCTTCTCCTTTATCCACATGTCCCTGATATCTTCTCTGACAAGCACAGTTGCAGTGCGCTCTGCTGCAGGGGAGTCATAATGAATGTGAGCTTGGAGTATTCTTGCAGCAGCACTATTCTCCTCTATGAGCCTGCGTGGACCTCTGACAGATCCTGCCTTGAGCCATGTGTTAGCTCACTGGGCTCTGATGAAAAAAGGGTCATGGTGGTAGTCAGCTGGGATGTCCTGCTCACACATCTCGGACAAAGCTGCAGAGATGTTACAATCCTCCGCAGTGGGGACCAGCCAGCACTAATTCTCTTGTTACCGAAATGATCTGCATTATCTGCCTGAACATGAGCCCTCCGTGCCTGTGTATTTTGGTGGTCGGATGCTGCCCCATTGATTTTTATATACATGCTCTGTTTCCCTGCGTGAAACCTTAGGAGACTGAAACCTAGCCTTATGCTAAGACAAATCTCCTCTCTGCTGCATGCATACAGTGGGTAAGGCATACATTCATTTCTGTAACCTAAACAGAAGGGATCCAGGACACTTTTCATTCAATATTTCTGGCTCAGAGGTGATTAAAATGCAAAGGAGCCCGGCCTGGACCTTGCATCTGTCTTTGAGAGGCAGGTGTTAATAATAGATGCATTTCGGGACAAGAAAAAAAAGTACAGTGAGGTGTGATTTTTAGGTTTGAAAAATAGCCTAGCAAAGATTTTCAGCATTCATTTTATAATATTCAACCTTGACTTTCAACTTTTTTGGGCACTTTTTGTTGATGTAAGCATTTCATAAGCTCTACCAGGCTTAAATCTCTTCAAAGAACTGCAGGTAAATTCTGCCTGCAGGGCTCAGCCACCAGGGTCTATAGCTATAACATCTAAATGGACATATGTTATCCACCAATAATAAATGTATTTGGGAAAGGAAGCAACACTGCGGAATCGGAATACACCGGGCACAGAGTGAGGAGGTATAATAGAAAGATATCCTGGACTATTTGTCTTGGTTTGAGGGAGATATTCCACAGCATTGATAGAAGGTTGTAATCAAGGGTCAAGTGCAGGGTTTCAAAGTCTGGTTAAAGCTTGATTTTAGTCCTTGGTTTGACCTGTTTTTGACTAGAGTTTATTTTAGTCCTTGGTTTGACCTGATTTAGACCTCATCTGGTCCTGGTTTCGTCATGGACTCTCAGTGGGTTCCTTTCACCTCTTCAGTTCAATTGCACCGGCTGCACTGATGTTATGTGTCTGTTCCAGTCCTTTTAAAATAAGACTAGAAATGATCTTGTAAAGTGAATATGGATAGCCCGGTTACAGGTATTCGGGTTCAGAGCTTTCAACCATGTCATGATGTTTCTTCCTCAAATGCAAACTCAAAGTTGTGTTTCGGTTCATTCATGCATGTTGGAGAAATCTTTTATTTTGATTATAGTCCTCTCCAAGAGCTGAAAATGGATTCAAGTAATAGTGATGTAACAATTAGTGGACTGGCAAACCACTCCTCTCTAGGAACCCAGAGAAGCATTGTTGCTACTTTGCTCTCAACATATCTGATTGGAGAACATGATTGTTCGGCAGTGAGGGTGTCAAGGCTTTGTTTATATCCCAGAATAAGGGAAATGTTTGTTATTGAGTCGTGAGAGCTCCACATAACAGCCTGTATTAGATCATTATTGTGTGTTTGATATTGCAAAATGTAAAATTGTAACCTAAAAGTATCCAACATACAGTGAAATGTGCAAAGAAATAGCATTGACTAAAGTGTACATATGTATTTTGAACATTCCCAAGATGGAGGAGAAATAGAAGAAATCAGAGAAAAGAGCATCCTTTGTACGATGGCGGCCATGTTGCCTGCAGCTCTTCAGTATGCGGTGCATCTTCTCAGAGCAGGAGCAGGAGGGGGCCGGGCCGAGGTGCAGGGTGATGGACCCCGACTGGAGATCTAGGCCCCGCGGCCACATCTCTAACACACTCTGCCTTCTCTCACTGCACGAAGCCGACCTGCCCTCAACCTCTGCTCAATATGTTTTGTACTGATCCCACCTCTTCTACTGACTGACTTCAACACTTACTGCACTTATAACCACCAATAGGCAGTCCGCTTCTCTTTGGTTCACAATATGTTTAAGATGTATTTTTTAATGTAAGCAAAAGATAATGTCTCACGGGAGATAAAGACTTTCTGATGTTGCACATGTTGATTTCATTCTTATATCTTACAGCTGTGAAATACATGGTACCAGAGTAGTTTCAGTTATACGTTATTGATCCCGTGGGTAAATTTGCCCTCTGCATGTGACCCATTCTTCAGTGCCACTGGGGCAACCTGTGAGAAGCAGTGGCCAGGATTAGTTAATAGTGTCTGTGCCACCTAAGGCCCAAAGTTGCTTCAATAAGCTCCATATTGAAAAAGTGAATGAAGAAGATACACAAAATGGCCACTTGCTAAAATGTTGCACACTTTAACAAAGTTAAAGTTAAAGTTAATAACAGTTATTTCTGCACTTGGTTTTTGAAATGTGCTTTCATTGTTTGTTGCATCATACAGAGCCGTCTCTAAGCTCATGTGTGAGCAGTTCAAAAGCTATAAAGCCACTGTCTGTATTTTATGGGCATTATTATTTTTTGAGGTAAAGTCAGATTAATAAACCTTACAATATTTCCACCCGGGGAGACATACATTTAAAAAGTCCACAATGAAAAAAGTTACACATTGCTCTACTTATAAATTGTGCAGTAATCATTCACACAAAAAATCTGTCATCGTCTCAATCTACTGAAGTGGATCAGTTCAATTAAATGATTCAACTCACATGGACTACCACACACACACACTTCTTTCAGCTTTAATCCACACATTCTAGATTGTATTTGAGATTTCTTAAAGGGTATCAATGTGAAATAGTCTATAGGCCTAGGAGTTGAATGCATATATTTCTAGCAAGGTATTTAGCTTCACAGGCCTTTATGGATTCTATAGGTACACCCCACTTGGATGCTCAACTCCGGATGTTTCAGGAATGTATACAATAAAGCTGGACAGTGTGTTTGGAGACCAGGGCTGAGATGGAGCTCAGACACTACACTCGTTTTCTAGATTTCAGAGCAGTTATAATCAAAGACCAAAGCAGTTCAAATCTATCTACTAATATGGACACAGACACATGCTTCCCTCCAACCTAATCCCAATGCTTTGCTTAAGGACATTTCAGGACACATTTAGCCTGTTTATATCAGGCATTCAGTCGGCTACATTAAAAGCACATTCACTCCTAGGTTTTGAGAAGGACATTGATGTTTACTTACCCCCGTCAACACTCCCACAGTGACACAACAGCCCATACCCAAGGCTCCATTTCCAAACGAGCTTGTACTGAAGTGAACTGTATTGTATTGCTCGGTGAAAACGGGGCCTTATCACTCAACCTGCCAATCACCGCTTTTCCCAGAAACACAATGGCCACTCTGTGATTTGATATGCAGCTCAAATGCCAGACCGGGTCACAGCGATCGTCAGAGGCATTTTTGATTAACTTTGCCCCCTCCCATCTCTCAATGTTCTGCCTGTTAAATTCACTCAGAGCCGTCACTACTAATGGCCTTTTCATTTGGGGTGTGTGTCTGCTAGTTGATTGTGACAGGACAAGTTTCTTTAAAGGGGCACTTAAGCCGAGGCCCGATTGTTGTGGCTTTTAATGACAATCATCACACCGGGAAAATCACATCTCAGCCAAAGATGTGTCCAATTGTCTTATTTAAAGGAACGTGGCGTGGGCTACTTTAACAAACTGAGGAGCCATTAGAAAGGCTGTAATGGTGATGGTTAATGGAAGAAGATCCTGCAACAAGTGTGTTTGTGGTTGCCTAGTGTTGTAGTGTTTGACGTTGGTCTGATCTTGTCACACTTGAACATGGAGGTCTCATAGATTTTTCCTATAATGAATTTAGACAGTGAAAGATTTTGGTTGTGAATGATTACTGCACAATGTGTAAGTACAACAATGGTTTACTTTTTCAGTGCATGGGCTTTTCTTTCAGGATCTCTATTCATTCATTCATCTGTTAACAGTGGGTTTGTAGATATGGGACCAGGACTGTACCCCCAAAATGGTGCAAAATAAACTGGAATTAAGCCATTGTGAAGCGACTTTGAGTCCAGAGCAGAGGTGGGCGAACGGCAGTCTGGGGACCACATGCGGCCCGCCAATCATATTTTTTTAATTATAAAATTGCCAATTTATCACTCATGTGGCCTTTCAGTCAAAGATTTTGCCCACCCCTGTTCTAGAATCTAGAAAAATGCTATAAAACGGATGTATTATTGTTAGGTCTTGGTCCACGATGCTCTCGACCTGGTTTTGGTCTCAATTAGCCCAGCTCTTGACTACAGCCCAACTCTTTAGTCACGTCACACATGCTACAGTGTTTCCATGGCGCGTGATATCCCACTGAGAACAGGCACAAAAAAGCTCTAGGGCAATGACTATGACCGTAACACCAGTGATATCCTCCACAAAGAGGACAAGATGGAGGAGGTGCGATGGTGTAAAGTATGCACAGACAATTGGAAAAGACTATGCATTATTAACAGGAGTAAATGGTTCATTAATAGTGAATGTGATTCTGGGGGAAAACTGCAGAGGACAGACATAAGTGTTTTTACAGCTCTCTCTGTCTATTTGTGACTAACTCTGGAAACTAATGCTGCCTAACAAATGTCATGTTTTGGTGCCAGTGACTCAAGCAAAAAACTTCCTTCCTTTCTTTGACATTGATGCTTTAAGTTTAAGGTCACAGAGAAGCATTTAGGGACAACTGTAATCGAGTCAGCTATATTTATATTTGTGTGAGAGATTCCTCCATGACATTACATATGAGACAGTAGATCTTTTTGCTGGTGGCTTCCTCTTCTACCAATGGCGAGGGAACTAACCACTTCACCATGAAACATATTTCACAAAGCTCTGGCTTGTTGTGCAACAGGTCCCACAAAACAGCATCATTTCTGTAGCTCGTGTCACAGCATGGCTTGCTTTTGCTGATGTTTTTAAGTGTATAAAGCCATGACAAAGCCGGAGAATGGAAGTTCATGCATCGGTGAAGGCTGATGGGTTTGACAGCAGTGACTCCCCAAACACAGACACCAGGTTTAGTCTGAAGTGAGCCTGAATTACCGGGGCAGGATCTCCAGAGGGGTAATTTCAAACACAGAGTTTCGACAACTTTATCATGTTGGTGTGTATTTTCAAGCCTAATGCTAAAAATTATACTGCATTAACTACCCAGCCTATATGTGGGTACACGCTGGACAATGGCCAGTTAGTTGCAACACTAAGACATACACAGACCCATTCCTTCGCTCAATCATTCATTAGCGAGAATTTAGGTTAACCGATTCTCCTAACACATACACATGTCTTTGGGCGGTGGGAGGATGCCAGAATACCCGGAGAGAACCCACAGTAATACGGAGAGGACATGCAGACTCCACCCAGAGAGATTGTAGTTGGCCTGAATGAGGATTGAACCCATGATCTCCTGGCTGGGAGGCAATAATCGCTCTGCCACCGGGCCCCCCCCATCCAAAATAAATTGGCCGTGTCCCCCTGCCTAAAACCCATAGTTGCTAGGATTGGTTCCAGCCACTCCAGACCCTGAACAAGTATAATATGGAAACTCTTTTCTACAAGTACTATCCAGTTGATCCAAAATGCTCAACTCAATGTACAGACCTTTAATGTAGAGTAATGATGGGCAACATTAGCCGCCATTAAAATCCTTCTCTGTCTATTCGCCTGATAGCGGCTCTCGCTTTTACTGGTGATTTACTCAGTCTCAACGTCCCAAAAGACAAATTCCTCATTGACTGTAGAGCACTGGAAAGATCACTAAAGTGTAGAGCGACCAAACAGATGTGCCAGCCAGCTCCAGCTATCTACCAGCTACCGGCGAAGAGGGGACAGATTAAGCCTCTTTAAGGATCCCATTCACAGTGACTTACTCCAAGTGCTAATGCTAATCTTGTTATCGCTTCCAGCTTCTGGTAATGGAGCATAGGAAGTAGTGGTGAGGTCCTGGGCCACATCATTTGGCCCCAAAATCTCCCCAGTTGCCCCCAATGGTTACATGGGATGTTAGGGTTGCTTGGATATTGCTGGATAATATTGGTTCTCTGACCATATTCACTTGACTTGAAGGTTTTTTGTATGTAGAGGTTATTTATTTTACATACAGTTTACATAAATGCAACCATAATCACAAAACACACAACATAACACACTGATGTGGTTTTGAATGTGCTATATAAATAACCTTTGAATTGATGGTGAAAATATCAACCACATTGAGTAGTGGGGTTTGAGTCCAGATTTACTAGCTCTAGTCCGCATGCTCACCCTCTTAGACATTACACATATATCATATTAAGTTAACCAGACCAGGCTTATTCAGAGCACTAATTTTATTTATTATCCACACTGCTCTCATGTAAGAGTGCTTGTTAAGTTGAGATATCAAACCCTAGTGTCCCATGTAACATGAATTCTTCATACATGTCTAACCCACAGAGGGATACGGACAGAAAATAACACAGACGTGGCCTCAGTGCTAATGCTTGATCATTTGTCATGTGTGGCAGCTGATGGGACTGAGGCGCGGTGGGTAAAATTAAGGATGTCAGGTAGAGCTTCATAAACAAGGCTTTAAAGGCCCTTTTGATCTGACTGGGACCACATAGAGGAGCTGCAGGGCTATTGCGTAGAGTGTGGGATTAGAAATGTAGATGCAACGTGAGTTCATCGTAGTGGAACAAAGCCAGGGGGGATAGGGGGTTGATGTGTGATTGACAGTGGATGAAAATATATCTTCAGACCACATTTATAACATACGAACTATGACAGTGGCAAAGTGGTTAGTGCCAGCAAACCCAAATTTCGAGAGCTGTGCAATTAATCAAATTTTTATTTCAATAATGGCTCCTCACAATTACAAAAACTACAGAATCAATTAATAACTATTAATTAGTCCTACACTGATTGTGTCATACAGCTGATTATTGAGATTAATGGTTTGAGCTAATGTTAAAACCTGTATTAAATTTGAGCTAAAACATTCGTCAGTTAAAATGTATAGATTGAAATATATATATAAATAAAATAATCATGATTTCAACTATGACCAAAATATTGCAGCCCGAGGGCCAACTGCAAAAATGTTTTTGAGTGGGATTTTCTATCTGCTTCCCCCTGTCCAAAGACATGCAGGTATTTCCTCTGTGAATATAAGTCTGTGCTACCTAACACCCATAGTTGCCCTGGATATGCTCCAGCTACTTAGGCACCCCTAGGCAGAAGAAGATAGATGAATGAAACCAGACGATTCATATTCTTCACACAAATCGGACAGAAAGATAAATGTACGCCTTGCTGCTGTTGAAGTACAATAAGGCCATTGTGATGTTCACTTTGTTATATGGGGTGCTCTGTTCAGAGTATAGCTGCTGTCCCCATTAAGGCCATAGAGCCACATAATAATGTAATAATTCTGCATTATGTAATATTCTGCCAAAATGTAATAACATTTTGACTTAATTTTGTAATAAAACCACATTTTGTTAAAAAATATAATAAATAACTGACCCAACACAACATGTATGAAAATTATATGTACTTTGTAATAAATGGTTACATTTTGAGAAGGTTGTCAAATTATTACATATTGCCTTGTGTTAGGTCATTACAAGTTTATTACAAAATGTGGTTTTGAAACTTTACGTTACATTTGTGGCTCTACAGGGAATGAAAGGCATCAGTCACAATACTCTAGTCCAGGGGTGTCCAAACTTTTTTCACTGAGGGCCACATTGTCAAAAATTACCAAGGAGGGCCACTCTCTGAGGTGACCGATTTTGCTTCACCAAAAGTCTGGACACACATCTTGTGGAAGTTTTTTTTTACTTAGTGTCCCCTATATAATAACCACAGAGAAAAGTGGAAGGATCTCTTGTTACACATTGAATGCTGTCATTTAGTTGGATTATGTAAAGTCACAGGCAGTAAAAAGGCAATTTGGGCCAGATGAGAGGTAAGCTTGAGGGCCACAAAAAATTGCCCCGCATTTGGCCCCCAGGCCCCCGGGCCCCCGGGCCCCCAGGCCCCCAGGCCCCCAGGCCCCCTGCTCTAGTCACATAAACGCATGGGTCATTTATGTGACTAGAGCAGGGGTGTCCATTGACTTGCTACCATGCAATGTGTTAAGTATATATTTTCATTTCAGTGATGATGTGCGGCCATTTTCATTTGTTGTCATATCATCAATCAGTTTCTTATAATAAATGTCAGAAAATGTTTTAAAAGGTCATCTCAAATCCTCAAAGCTACAGGGAGGCTTTCATCTTTGTCAGAAAATAACCAAAGACTTTTTACTGAAGAGAATAAATTCGTGGAAAGAGCAAAGGCTTTTTAAAAATGTATTAGCAGTGTTTGTTGTTGTATATCAAGGCCATGTACAGTAATATCATATTTAAGAGCAGGGTTATCTCAGAATAGTCTGGAATTTTGTGAATGTCTTTTATTATGTAGATATTGAATGTATTAATACCTGCTTGTAACTCCCATTTCTAAGGAGCTCTCTGTAAAAGAGGCACAAAATAATCCAATGCTCTATAACCAGCCTTTTATAAAATACACGTTAGCATATACGAAACGTATACTAGTCTTAAGGGATCTGTTTGGGCACTTCCAACCAGCATTTTAATCAAACCATATAGTTTCAGCTTTGTGCTCAAAATCTCACATATGCGCATCTGGTAACATTTAATTGTGTTTTATCCAGTCCTTGGACACAGGTAAAATCAGCAGTTTGGACTCTCTGCAGGGGCTTTTCATTAAACACAAAACTATTATATCATCAATAAACCTCATGACAGCAACCAAGAACAATGATTTGACTTTAGGTGAAGTTTGCAGAAGTGCACACATTAAAACTACAGCAGAAGATCACGCAAGGTGCCACGCTTGGAGGCGTTCATGTTGATTATGACTCAACTGTCAGACCAAGAAACATTTCTCAATTTTTCATTTGCTAAAGTTAAAGTTTCAGAATCAGATTATCTTGTAGTTTGCTCATAATGTCACACCCACATTTATACACAATTTGCTGTCTGGATCCCCACTCTCTTTCCCCACTTTTTGTGAGCTGTGTGTCATGACGATAGGTGATGATAGCTTGCTGTGAATAAGAAGAGATGGAGAAAGTAGAGAAGAAGTATTTGGGACAATCTCTGCACAGATCCTTAATATAGTCCTTAATTAGCAGAAAAGCCATAGATAGATACAGCTTCAAAATCAATGATCACAAACTGAAATCTGTTTCCTATTGTAGCGGCGATATAGTTACAGTGAAAATAAATGAAGAGAGAACCACCCTGCCTTCCAAATGTTGAATCAATGTCTACTAGCTTCAGACTATTGCTATTTTCCAGCTATGGCCCATATGTAGACGTAAATGTTGCAAATCCTATATTACAGTTGTTAATGAAGCGTGCCCGCAGCCAGCAGCCAGCAGAGGATGAGAGATGAGACAGGTGTGTACAGCTCACAGAAGAGTCTAAATATAGGCCCGAGGAGGGAAGCAGAGCGGCTGATACAAGCAGAGGTGAGAAGGAGGGTGAGAAGACGAGAAAGAACGAGAACGCGAGAGATGAATCGCCGCCAGCATCGTTACATCCGCTCAAAACACAGAAAACAATGCTAAATACAGTAATAATCTAATAAAATGAAGTCTGATTGAAGCCTGTGGGGGGATAACGTTACAGCCAGCCATGTTGACAATTGTGGTCTATGAAGGCAGCAGCAGTATTCATGGGATAGCACAGCTTGCACACACACACACTATCTCTCCTCTGTTACCTTGGCAACATGTATTTTCTGCATGGAAATAGCATCTCTCACCACTAGAACCAAATGCAGATTGAAGTTATGGTTGCTTACAGTGAGGTGCAGTACATGTATGTGGAAGTGACAGATCATATATGCGACGGGGGATTTAAATAGAGCAGGCCGATGAAGAGGGATGAAGAGGGTGTCTGTAAAGGAGAGAACGACCTAGATTTGCAGATTATGGTCTACATGGGCAAGGTGCATAGTCTGACTAACTCTTATTCTATTCTATAAAAAGATATTGATATCGATTGCTTTCAATTTCGGGGGCAGAGTTTACTGATGTATAGTCCTGATCAGAAACGCCAGACATGATGCTAAAAAGCCACACACACAACTGTTGTTAACAAGACACGTTCATCAAAACACTGTGGCTCGTAAATTGTATTTTATTTTATTTTATTTTAAGAAGTGTCTACATGACAATACAAAACTTGAATGAAAAGGAGCAGAGAGAAGATTATATCTTAATAACATAAATATTTACTTTTCACATTCTTTTTGACAAAAATATTTACTTTTCACATTCTTTTTGACAAGAATATTTACTTTTCACATTCTATTTGACAAAAATATTTACTTTTCACATTCTTTTTGACAACAATATTTACTTTATTTACTTGCTAAAATTGCTATGAAATGATTCGCTGTGAGCAAGGGACCAGGCCCTACTTCTGAAAAGTAGGAGGAGCTGGTATAGTTAGTCTTGTAAGTTGGATTTCTGGGGCAGGACAAATGAATGCATTATCTACTGGATCTGTATGCAACTAGACAACCAATCCAAACACAGGGGCGGTTACATACTGGTGGCTCTTTCTTGTGGTAGTCAGGAGTCTTTCAGTTCAAATCTCTAATCGGAAGCTTTCATTTGACCTACATCCTGACCTTCTTTAGTCCTGGTTACACCATAGTCAGACATTTTCAAGTTCCGGTTAAAT